>PVKP010030400.1:0-27962 GCA_004027715.1 Plecturocebus donacophilus
AAATCTGTTTTAGTTCTTTGTAGATTATGGATACTAGCCCTTTGGGGTAGATCGCAGAAATTTTTCTTCGTTTTGTTGGTCGCTGGTTCACTCTAATGATTGTTTCTTTTGCCGTGCAGAAGCTCTGGAGTTTAATTTGATCCCATTTGTCTATTTTGACTTTTGTTGCCAATGCTTTTGGTGTTTTAGTCATGAAGTCCTTGCCTAGGCCTGAATATTTTTGCCTAGGTTTTTTTCTAGGGTTGTCTTGAATGGTTTTGCCTAGGTTTTCTTCTAGGGTTTTTATGATGTTAGGTCTTATGTTTAAGTCTTTAATCCATCTGGAGTTAATTTTAGTGTAAGGTGTCAGGAAGGGGTCCAGTTTCTGCTTTCTGCACATGGCTAGCCAGTTTTCCCAACACCATTTATTAAACAGGGACTCCTTTCCCCATTGCTTGTTTTTGTCAGGTTTGTCAAAGATCGGATGGTTGTAGATATGTTGTGTTGCCTCCGAGGCCTCTGTTCTGTTCCATTGGTCTATATCTCTGTTTTGGTATCAATACCACGCTATTTTGATTACTGTAGCCTTGTAGTATAGTTTGAAGTCAGGTAGTGTGATGCCTCCAGCTTTGTTCTTTTTGCTTAGAATTGACTTGCCTGTGTGGGCTCTCTTTTGGTTCCACATGAAGTTTCAGGTGTTTTTTTCCAGTTCTGTGAAGAGGGTCATAGGTAGCTTGATGGGGATAGCATTGAATCTGCAAATTACTTTGGGCAGTATGGCCATTTTCACAATATTGATTCTTCCTAACCATGAGCATGGAATGTTTTTCCATCTGTTTGTCTTGTCTCTTATTTTGTTGAGCAGTGGGTTTGTAGTTCTTCTTGAAGAGGTCCTTTACATCCTTTGTTAGTTGTATTCCTAGGCATTTTATTTTCTTTGTAGCAGTTGTGAATGGCACTTTATTTTTGATTTGGCTCTCTTTAAGTCTGTTATTGGTGTGTAGAATGCTTGTGATTTCTGCACATTGATTTTGTAGCCTGAGACTTTGCTGAAGTTGCTTATTAGTTTCAGGAAATTTTGGGCTGAGACCATGGGGTCTTCTAAATAGACAATCATGTCATCTGCAAATAGAGACAATTTGACTTCCTCCTTTCCTAATTGAATACCCTTTATTTCTTTTTCTTGCCTGATTGCTCTGGCTAGAACTTCCAATACTGTATTGAACAGGAGTGGTGAGAAAGGGCATCCTTGTCTAGTGCCAGATTTCAAAGGGAATGCTTCCAGTTTTTTCTCATTCAGTATGATATTGGCTGTGAGTTTGTCGTAAATAGCTTTTATTATTTTCAGATATGTTCCATTGATACCTAGTTTATTAGAGTTCTTAACATAAAGGGCTGGTGAATTTTGTCAAAGGCCTTCTCTGCATCTATTGAGATAATTGTGGTTTTTGTCTTTGGTTCTGTTTATGAGGTGGTTTACATTTATAGACTTGCATATGTTGAACTAGCCTTGCATCCCTGGGATGAAGCCTACTTGATCATGATGGATAAGCTTTTAGATGTGCTTTTGCAATTGGTTTGCCAGTATTTTATTGAAGATTTTTGCATCTGTGTTCATCACGGATATTGGCCTGAAGTTTTCTTTTTTTGTTGAGTCTCTGCTGGGTTTTGGTATCAGGATGATGTTGGTTTCATAAAATGATATGGGAAGGATTCCCTCTTTTTGGATTGTTTGGAATAGATTCAGAAGGAGTGGTACCAGCTCTTCTTTGCATGTCTGGTAGGATTTGGCTGTGAACACATCTGGACCTGGGCTTTTTTTGGGTGGTAGGCTAGTAATTGCTGCCTCAACTTCAGCCCTTGTTATTGGTCTATTCAGAGTTTCGACTTCTTCCTGGTTTAGGCTTGGGAGGGTGCAAGTGTCCAGGAATTTATTCATTTCTTCCAGGTTTACTGGCTTTGTGCATAGAGTTGTTTATAGTAATCTCTGATGGTAGTTTATATTTCTGTGGAATCAGTGGTGATATCCCCTTTATCATTTTTTATTGCCTCTATATGATTCTTCTCTCTTTTCTTTTTTACTAATCTGGCTATTGGTCTGTCTCTTTTGTTGATCTTTTCAAAAAACCAGCTCCTGGATTTATTGATTTCTTGAAGGGTTTTTTGTGTCTCTATCTTCCTCAGTCCTGCTTTGATCTTAGTTATTTCTTGTCTTCTGCTAGGTTTTGAGTTTTTTTGATCTTGCTCCTCTAGCTCTTTCAATTTGGATGACAGGGTGTCGATTTTAGATCTTTCCTTTCTTCTCATGGGGGCATTTATTGCTATATATTTTCCTCTAGACACGGCTTTAAATGTGTCCCAGAGATTCTGGTACATTGTGTCTTTGTTCTCTTTGGTTTCGAAGAACATCTTTATTTCTGCCTTCATTTCATTGTTTATCCAGTCAACATTTAAGAGCCAGTTGTTCAGTTTCCATGAAATTGTGCAGTTCTGAGTTATGTTCTTAATCCTGAGTTCTAATTTGATTGCACTGTAGTCTGAGATATTGTTTGTTATGATTTCTGTTCTTCTGCATTTGCTGAGGAATGATTTACTTCCAATTATGTGGTCAGTTTTAGAGTAGGTGTGATGTGTTGCTGAGAAGAATGTATATTCTGTGGATTTGGGGTGGAGAGTTCTATAAATGTCTATTAGGTTTCCTTGGTCCAGATCAGAGTTCAAGTCCTGGATATCCTTGTTAATTTTTCATCTCGTTGATTTGTCTAGCATTGACAGTGGAATGTTAAAGTCTCCCATTATTATTGTGTGGGAGTCTAAATCTCTTTGTAGGTCGTTAAGAACTTGCTTTATGTATCTGGGTACTCCTGTATTGGGTGCATATATATTTAGGATTGTTAGCTCTTCTTGTTGCATTGATCCTTTTGCCATTATGTAATGACCTTCTTTGTCTCTTTTGATCTTTGTTGGTTTACAGTCTATTTTATCAGAGACTAGGATTGCAACTCCTGCTTTTTTTTTTGCTCTCCATATGCTTGGTAAATCTTCCTCCATCCTTTTATTTTGAGCCTATCTGTATCCTTGCCTGTGAGATGGGTTTCCTGGAAATAGCAAACCGATAGGTTTTGACTTTTTATCCAATTCACCTATCTGTGTCTTTTGATTGGAGCACTTAGCCCATTTACATTTAGGGTTAATATTGTTATGTGTGAATTTGATCCTGCCATTTTGATGCTAGCTGGCTGTTTTGCCCATTAGTTGACACAGTTTCTTCATTGTGTCAATGACTTTTACCATTTGGTACATCTTGGAGTGGCTTGTACTGGTTGTTCCTTTCTATGTTTAGTGCTTCTTTCAGGAGATCTTGTAAGGCAGGCCTGGTGGTGACAAAATCTCTCAGCAATTGCTTGTTCATAAAGGATTTTATTTCTCCTTTGCTTATGAAACTTAGTTGGGCTGGATATGAAATTCTAGGTTGAAAGTCCTTTTCTTTAAGGATATTGAATATTGGCCCTCACTCTCCTCTGGCTTATAAGGTTTCCGCCAAGAGATCCGCTGTGATTCTGATGGGCTTCCCTTTATGGTTAACCTGACCTTTCTCTCTGGCAGCCCTTAGCATTTTTTCCTTCATCTCCACCCTGGTGAATCTGACAATTATGTGCCTTGGGGTTGCTCTTCTTGAGGTATATCTTTGTGGTGTTCTCTCTGTTTCCTGGATTTGAATATGGACTGCCTTGCTAGGTTGGGGAAGTTCTCCTGGATAATATCCTAAAGAGTGTTTTCCAGCTTGGATTCATTCTCTCCATCACATTCACGTACACCTAGCAAACATAGATTAGGTCTTTTCACATAATCCTATATTTCTTGGAGGCTTTATTCATTTCTTTTCATTCTTTTTTCTCTAATCTTGCCTTCTCATTTTATTTCATTGAGTTGATCTTCAATCTCCGATATCCTTTCTTCTGCTTGGTCATTTCAGCTATTGAAACTTGTATATCCTTCGTGAAGTTCTTGTGTTGTGTTTTTCAGCTCCATTAAGTCATTTGTATTCTTCTCTAAGCTGTTTATTCTCATTAGCATTTCATCAAATCTTTTTTCAAGGTTCTTAGTTTCTTTGCATTGGGTTCGAACATGTTCTGTTTTTTTAGCTCAGAGAAGTTTGTTATTACCCACCTTCTGAAGCCTGTTTCTGTCAGTTCATCAGACTCATTCTCCATCCAGCTTTGTTCCTTTGCTGGTGATGAGTTGTGATCCCTTGGAGGAGGAGAGACATTCTTGTTTGGGGTGTTTTCATTCTTTTTGCACTGATTTCTTCCCATCTTTGTGGATTTATCTATCTGTGGTCTTTGAAGTTGGTGACTTTTGGATGGAGTCTCTGAGTGGACGTCTTTTATGTTGATGATGAAGTTACTTCTTTGTGTTTTTTAGTTTTCCTTCTAACAGTCAAGGCTCTCTGCTGTAGGACTGCTGGAGGTCCACTCCAGACCCTGCTTGCCTGGGGATCACCTGCTGTGGCTGCAGAATAGTAAGGGTTGCTGCCAGTTTCTTCTTCTGTTATCTTTGTCCCAGAAGGATACCCACTATATATCAGCTTGAGCTCTCCTTTATGAGGTGACTCTTTGGATATGCGGGGTCAGGGAGCTGCTTGAGGAGACAGTCTGTCTCTTATAGGATCTCAAGTGCTGAGCTGTGAGCTCCATTGTTCTGTTCAGAGCTGCTGGGCAGGTACGTTTAAGTCTGCTGCACAGGATCTCATAACTGTCTTTTTTCCCAGGTGCTCTGTCCTGGGAAGATGGGGCTTTATTTATAAGTTCCTGACATGCTGCTGCCTTTTTTCAGAGCTGCCCTGTCCAGCAAAGAGGTAACCTCATCACAGTCTGCCAGCAGAGGCATTAGTGGGCTGCCGTGGGCTCTTCCCAGCTGCTATGTGAACTTCCTTGCAGTTTTGTTTATAGAGGTATAGTTACAACTGCCTCAGTAATCATGATCTGCCTCAGTAATGATGGACTGCCCCTGTAGTGGTGGACTGCCTCGGTAATGGCAGACGCCTTTCCCCCAACAGAGCTGGACCGTCCCAGGTCCAGCTGCGCTTCCTGTGAAACTCTTAATCCAGAGCATTTCACATTGCTGGTCTTTGTGGTGGTGCAGCCCACTAAGCCAGATTACCTGGCTCCCTGTTTCAGCCCCCTTTTCTTCAGTTGAATGGGCGGCTCTGTCTCCCAGGCATTCCAGGCGCCAGTCGAAATGGCCACCCAGATTTGTGTGAGTTTTTGTGCGGAGACCCACTGTGCCAGCTGAAACAGCCATGCTGGAAACTCATGGTGCTTTTCAGGCTGGGAATCTCCTGGTCTGTGGGCAGCATAACTCCTTTGGAAATGTGGTATTCACTTACCCTCTGCATTGTTCTCACTGGGAACTACACTCCAGAGCTGTTCCCATTTGATCATCTTGGATCCCTACTGGTATTATAATTTTATGGGACCACCATCCTATATGCAGTCCTGTCATTGAACAAATTGTCATTATGCTGCATATGACTATATTTCTAGGTTTCATTTGCTTTTTTCTATTCCATTATTTCTTCCCTTCTGACATCTTTTTAAACAGAGAGGATGGGAACTATCACTTTTCAAAAGACCTTCAATGTGCTGGGCTCTGTGTTGGCACTTTCCTGGAGTTTTTTTATTTAGGTCTCCCAAGACCCCTGCAAGGTAAAATTTCAGGTAGGCAAACCAAGGTTGGTCAGTAAAGGAATTTACTTACAGTCACAGGTGACTGATGTACAACTCAAATTCAGGTGTCTAATACTATAACTAATGTCCCTTCCTCTACCCCACATCATCTCTCAAAAGCTTCATTTTATGGGAATTATTGAATCAATACATGGATCAATACATGGCCAAATTAAGGAGGCAGCACACTGCAGTGGGCACCCATTGCACCCACCTCAGTTCAGGAACCCTGGATTTTTCTTGTCCTTTCCACAAACCAGCTGTGTGACCTTGACTGTTCATGTAGTCTGTCTGCCTTTCTCATTATCTCCATAAAATTTATTTCAATAGCTGGATTATTTCTAATGTCTTTTTGAGTCTAATCTTCTCTGATTCCTATATATAAGTAGATGAAGCTCTTTGAATAAATTAATATATTGGAAATCAAGACACAATTCTTTCTAACTCTTCCCATGATATTCCTCCCTTGAAGAACTCAATTTCCAGGCACTAGTGTTCTCATCACCATAGACATTACCGCTTTGACAATGCCATTTTATTCCCCTTTAGAATTTAAAAATCGTCCACTATGAGTGCATTACAAAAATCACTCACTGGCAAAGGTTAAAAAGTGGCTGCTGAATATAATGAATTTCTGAAGAGGATTCAGTCCCTGATCCTTCTAATACAGGCACTGCTTCTCAACAATAAAGGAATGAGAATAATTGGAAGCAGAGTCCTTAAAACATACACCTCATATTCATCCCTCATCTTTGCAGCAGTCCTATCGCAATGGAACAAGAGTCTTTTCATGCTAAAGGAAACTCATTTAGCCTCTTCATTCAGATTTTTATCTTAAGGAGAGGAAACAATAGCCATTTTCATGCCAACCAGAGCCCTCACTTGCACTCCTTGTTGCTAGGATGTGTGGGTGTCCTGTGGGAATTGGGCAGGGATGGAGGAAATTCCGGGCAGCTGTTTTTCTTTTCTCTACCATGCAGTTCCCACTGTAAATTAAGCCTTTTTCAATTTTCTTAGTCTTGAGTTTCAATGGCATTAGCATCTTCCACCTCCATGTTCATTATCATCCCTGACAAACATTTTCAGAGAAAGACGTTTCACTGTGATTCTTGCAAAAATTTCTCTAAAGATACTTTTTGAGGAAACTGACACTCTGAAAGATAAACAGGTGAAATGTAACTTTAATGTGATAGTATTAAACACACACACAATAACACTATATATTTTCTGCAGTCATATTTATGAATACAGATTCACTGAAACATCAGAAAGGAGATACAACAAACTAATGATTATGGTTTTGTGGTTTCCTCTGAGGAGTAGAGTGAGGAGAAAGGGACCAGGGAGGATGTGTGAGATGAATTTTAGCCTTGTCTAAAATGTCTTAACATCTTACAAAGAAAATCAAAACAAAAACATATTCTAAAACTCTAAAACAAAGTAAGTCTGAAGAAAATGAAAGGCATGTACTAGTCTCCTTTACTCCCAATGCTTAGGATGGTTATTGGATCTCTGAAGCCCTTTCGCCCATAGAGAAGTGTGCTCAATTGTTTACAGTTTAGGGCATGTGGTCATCTACCGCCCACTATCTGACAGGAAAGCCAGCCTGACGACCCCAAAGAAAGTTCAATGATTATTTCACATTTGGTATAATTGAAGATAAACAGGACAGATTGAGAATCTGATGTGGACAGAAATCAGGAGTGGCCCCTGTGCTAATCACCCTATCTCTGTATCCTCTGCACAGGTGTAAGAACTCCTGCCCAGGTATAGAAGTTTCCTGCAAAAACCATCCTGGGATTGATGAGAGTGACCCAACAGTCCCTGCCCCTGACTCTCACTGGCTGCTTTTCTTTCTACCACCTTTCAGTACCCCCACTGACCCATTTACTCTAATGTCAGGCTTTTTTGCCCTTCCTGGCCTCATGAAAGTGCCCATCACCATTCAGTCCTGGGTAGCAGTCATACTTCTAGCCTCCTCTTCTAGTTCTGGGACCCTACAGACCCTACAGACCCTTCCTACTCAAAATGTCGATAGGTTAAACAATTATAGGTTAAAAATTTTACAGCACACATGGTACTTTGCAGGGAAATATTAAACATGTTTCCCCTGAGGTCAGGAAGACAACCAAGTTGTCTCTTACCACCAATACAACATTGTTCTGAAGTCATAGCAAGACAAGAATAAAAATTAAACCATGTAGGTAGAAAAAACAAATCTGTAATTATCATAAATGACATGTTTTATATAGAAATAATTTATATTAATCTACAGACTAATTATTTGAACTGGAATTTAGCAGATATGATATCATGCAAAAATCTATTGCATTTCAATGCAGGAATGAAAAGCTACAGGTGTGATGACAGCAAATACTATTATATTATTGTAGATTTGTTCACTGTATAGAACAAATACTAGTAAGTAGGGAATTAAACTCTATTTAAGGACAAAGAACATAGCAAAAAACTCAGCATGGTTTATAACTTTTACATCAACTGAAAATTTTCTTTTAGTTTCTTTAGTAACTTGTAACAAGTTTTTTTATTTTTTTATTGCATTTTATGTTTTGGGGTATGTGTGAAGCACATGCAAGATTGTTGCATAGGTGCACACATGGCAGTGTGATTTGCTGCCTTCCTCCCCGTCACCTATATCTGGCATTTCTCCGCATGCTGTCTCTCCCCAACTCCCCAACCCCCACTGTCCCTCCCCTATTTCCCCCCAACAGACCCCAGTGTGTGATGCTCACCTCCCTGTGTCCATGTGTCCTCATTGTTCAACACCCACCTATGAGTGAGAACATGCGGTGTTTGATTTTCTGTTCTTGTGTCAATTTGCTGAAAATGATGGTTTCCAGGTTCATCCATGTCCCTACAAAGGGCACAAACTCATCATTTTTTATGGCTGCATAGTATTCCATGGTGTATATGTGCCACATTTTCCCTGTCCAGTCTATCACTGACGCATTTGGGTTGGTTCCAGGTCTTTGCTATTGTAAACAGTGATGCGGTATAACCTGCTATTGAATAATAACCACAGACAAATACCTAGGAACACTGGGTGCAGGGCTGAAGTGCCTTAGTAAGTCTACCAGCAACATTCCCTTAGTCTTATCTGATAAAAAGCTGCCTCCCATAGTTCCTGAAATCACTGACTGCTTAGTATTCTGAAATCGCTACACTTTTTCTTTTCAAATTGTCCTTTAGGTGGAGTAGTTTAAATATAAAGGCTAATGTGGAGTTTTCTTTATTTTTATGTATTTTTATTCACATATCATAGTTGTACATATTTTGAGGGTACATGTCATTTTCTGATACATGTATACAACATGTAATGATCAAATCAGGGTAAATGGTATATCCATTACCTTAAACATTTATCTTTTCTTTGTGTTTGAAACATTATAATTTTTCTAGCTCTTTTGAAATATACAAAAAATTAATGTTAACTATTTTTCTATTATACTATCAAATATCATACCTTACTTCTTCTAACAATATTTTTGCACTCATCAACCAACTTCTCTTGGTCCCCTCACTCCCTTCCCAGCCTCTAGTAACCACCATTCCACTCTCCACCTCCATTAAATCCACTTTTTTTTTTTTTTTAGCTCCACATATAAGTGAGAAAATGTACTATTTGTCTTTCTGTGCCTGGCTTATTTCATGTAGCATAATGTCCTCTGGTTTCCACCATGTTGCCGCAAATGGCAGGATTTCATTCTTTCTATGGCTAATATTCCACTGTGTATGTGTCACATTTTTAATACATCCATCTATTGAAAGACACAGGCTGATTTCACATCTTAGTTGTTGTAAATAGCGCTGCAGTAAGCATGGGAATGCAGACATCTCTTCCGTATATTTCTTTCCTTTTGGACATATACCGAGCAGTGGAATGCTGGATCATACTGTAGTTCTACTTTTAATGTTTTGAATCGCCTCCCTACTGTTTTTCAAAGTGACTGTGCTACTTTACATTCTCACCTGAGCATTCCTTTCTCCTCATCCTCATCAGCATTTAATCGTTTTTGTCTTTTGGATAATAATCATTCTAAGTAGGTTAAGGTGATATCTCATTGTGGTTTTGATTTACATTTCCCTAATGATTGGTGATGATGAACATTTTTGTATATACCTGTTAGCCATTTGTATGTCTTCTTTTGAAAAATATCTATTCAGGTCTTTTGCCCATTTTTTAAATTGAATTATTTACTTTTTTGCTATTGACTTGAGTCCCTTATGTATTCTGGTGATTAATCCATTTTCAGATGGATACTTTGCAATTATTTTCTCCCAGTCTGTAGGTCCCTTCACTTTGTTGTTTCCTTCATTGTGCAGAAGCTTTTTAGCTTGATTTAGTCATATTTATCTACTTCTGCTTTTTGTTGTCTGTGCCTTTGTGGTCTTACCCAAATAAAAAATTAAAAAATTGCCCAGATCAATGCCTTATAGAATTTCCCCAATGTTTCCTTCTAGTAGTTTTATAGTTTCAGGTCTTTCATTTAAGTATTTAATCCACTTCAAGTTGATTTTTTTTTTTTATATGGGGAAAGATAGGGATCTAGTTTTACTCTTCTTTATGTGGCTATCCAGTTTTCCACCAACATTTACTAAAAAGACTATCTTTTTTCCCATGTATGTTCTAAGCACCTTCATCAAAAATGAATTGGCTGTAAGTGCGTGGATTTATTTCTACATTCTCTGTTCTGTTTCATTGGTCAATGTTTCTGTTTTTATTCCAGTGTCATGCTGTTTTGGTTATAACAGTTTTATAGTATCATTTGAAATCAAATAGTGTGATTCCTTCACCTTTATTCTTTTTACACAGGTTTACTTTAGCTACTTAAGGTCTTCTGTAATTTCTTTTGAATTTTAGGATTTTTTTTCTATTTTCCTGAAGAATATCATTGATATTTTGATAGGGATTGAATTGAATGTGTTGGTTGCTTTGGGTAGTGTAGACATTTTAACAATATTTTTCAATCCATAAGAATGGAATATCTTTCCAATTTTTGTATCCTCTTCAATTTCTTTCATAGCGTTTTATAGTTTCCCTTCAAGGGGTCTTTCATCTCTTTGATTAAATTTATTCCTAGGTAAATTTATTCTTTCATAGTTACTGTAAATGAGATTCCTTTCTTGATTTCTTTTTCAGATTGGTCATTGTTAGCATATGGAAATGCTACTTGTTTTTATGTTGATTTTGTATCCTGCAATATTATTGAATTCATTTATCTGTTCTAAGAGTCTTTTTGGTGGAGTCCAGGTTTTCTGAATATGAGATCATGTCACCTGAAATGAGAATAATTTGACTTCTCCCTTTACAACTGGGATGCCCTTTATTCCTTTCTCTTGCCTAATTGCTCTAGCTGTAACTTCTGGTACTATGTTAAATAAAAGTGGTGAATGTGGGAATTCTTGTTTTGTTCCAGATTTTAGTGGAAAAGTGTCTCATTGTGAGCAGGTATATGCAAGCCTACCCACAAAGTCTGAGGTAGCCGAGAGACTAAAAAAGAGACTGACAAATCCAGTTCCTCAAAAAGAAACATTTCTTATGGACTTATGAACAGCAGCAGTATCTTTGGTGGCCAAGAGATGGTGGGTTCCAGCACATTTCCCTTAGAAAGTATCCTTTATAGTACAAGCATTTAGAGTAAAATTATGTACAGCTAGTCATGCCTCAGAATTTTAAAAAGAATCTATTAGGGAGCCAACTGAAAATACAAAGAAAATTAAAGCTTGATTATTTTTTCTTATAGCCAAAAAATAATTCAAGAGTCAGTCTAAATTGTAAGAAAACAATAAAAACTCAAAAACAATGGTTAGGGCTAGAATCTAATAACTGGTATGCTATAGTTTTATTCTGAAACATAATTTTTTCTTCTCCAGTCCCCCTTTTCTATCAAAGAGAAGTCATAGTAAGACCATTTTTTTTTCCAAAATAAGTTTTAGTCTTATTATACATGGCCTGATTATTTTCATAAAGTGCAGCAAGAATAGTGATTGATCATATTGAACTTTTTTGTGCTGAAACTTTCATAAGGATTTTTAGATTAGACTTTCAAAAGCCTTGAGGCTAGGAAGCCAATCCAAGGATGTATCATCGGACTGTGTTTATAATTCCTGTATGAATTGAGTTAATTCCTCTCTTCTTGAGGTCCAAAAATAACTCGAGGTTCCTGGGCTTGTCGAAAAGTGACATTCTTTGTTTATGCAGATATGTGGGGTATGAATGCAGTTTATTGCATTGATATACTGTGTAGTGGTGAAATGTAGCCTTTTAGCATAATCATCATCTGAATAGTGTACAGTGTACACATTAGATAATTTCTCATTTCTCATCCCCCTCTCATCCCCCAAGTCTCCAGTGTCTATTATCTCACTCTCTATCTCCATGAGTATGCATTATTTAGCTCTCATTTATAAGTAACAACACACAGTGTTTGACTATTTCTAAGTCATTTTACTGAGGATGATGGCCTCCAGTTTCATCCATGTTGTTGGAAAAGATGTTATTTCATTCTTTTTATGGCTGAGTAGTATAATATGTGTGTGCGTGTATATATATATATAATTTTCTCTCAGTCCTCCATTGATGGACGCTTAAGTTGATTCCATATTTTTTGCTATTGTGTATAGTGATGTGATAAATATATGAGTGCAAGTATCTTTTTGATATAATGATTTCTTTTTATTTGGGTAGATACACAGTAGTGAGATTGCCTGATTGAATGGTAGTTCTATTTTTAGTTGTTTGAGAAATCTCCATACTGCTTTCCACAGAGGCTGTACTAATTTACATTAGTAAATTCCCTTTTCTGCACTAATTTACATTAGTAAACATTCTGCAGTAATTTACATTAGTAAACATTCCCTTTTCTCCACATCCTCACCAACATTTCTTGTTTTTTGACTTTTTAATAATAGTCATTCTGACTAGTATGAGATGGTATTTTATTGTGGTTTTGTGTTTCTCTGATGATTAGTGATGTTGAACTTTTTTTTAAATGCTTCTTGGCCATTTGTATGTCCTCTTTTGAAAATATCTGTTCATGTCCTTTGCCCACTTTTTAATGGCATTTACTTATTTTTAGTTTGTTTTTCCTTGTTGAGTTGTTTGAGTTCCTTATAGATCCCAGATATTAGTCTTTTGTTGTGTGCTTAGTTTTCAAATATTTCTTCCCATTCTGAAGGTTGTCTTTTTATTCTGTAAATTATTTTATTTACTATGCAAAAGACTTTTAGTTTAATTAAGTTCCATTTGTTTGTTTTTGTTGCATTTGCTTTTGAGGTTTTAGTCATGAGTTACTTGCTTAGGCCAACGCCCAAAAGACTTTCCTATGTTTTCTTCCAAACTTTTTAGTTTGAGGACTCACAGTTAAGTCCGTACTACATCTTGACTTAACTTTTGTATATGGTGAGAGATGGGTCCAGTTTCATTCTTCTGCATATGGCAATCCAGTTTTCCCAGGACCATTTATTGAATAGGATGTCCTTTCCCTGGTGCATGTTTCTGTTAATTTTGTCAAAGACAAGCTGGTTATAAGTATGTGGCTTTATTTCTGGTCCTATATTCTGTTTCATTGATCTATATGTCTATTTTTATATCAGTACCATGTTGTTTTGGTTACAGTAAACGTATAATTTCAAGTCAGGTAATGTGATTCTTCCAGCTTCATTATTTTTGTTTGGAATTGCTTTGGTTATTCAGGCTCCTTTTTGGTTTAGAAAGTGAAATTCTTTACGTACTGCAAGGTCAGAAACCTTGTAAGAGACTCGTAAACAAGGTGCCAGGCCTTTATCTAAAAAATTTACATAAAAGGGACACAACCACCATACATGGAGCCTGTTGAAACATTCCAACTTTTATACTCCTATCAACCCTTACACTGTTGTGTTACAGTCTCAAAAGCTTTTCTCCATCCCCAGGTCATTTTACTCTCTCTCGTACAAAAGGCTTTGGGCCCATAGCAGAGGGTCGAGCCAAGTAACCCTGGCCCTTTTGTCAATCTTTATCTTGACTAAACTGCCTCAGTGCTGACCCAAGAAATTCTGGTCACTTTTCTCATTATAATCTCTGTCTGTCAGCTGTCAAAATTTCTCCAGCCTAGGGGAAATGCAGCAAACTGGTTTGGGGCCTTTTAACATTGGGGAACCAGGATGGGCTTCCTTTGGTACACCCAACCTTCAACAATGTTGTATTAAGATCATTGTTTTAGCTCCTTCAATTTCTGTTGTATTCATTCCATTTTTTAACAACCATCTAAAGATTCTCACCCTACTGGGATGAGTCTCATAGCTTTTCCTGTTCTTTTCTATTCTCTTTTTATCCATTTACTTTTATGTGTAAGATTTTCTTTATCATTATGAGACAATCTTTAATTAACCTCTACACTATATAAAATTATTTTTCCTTTAGCAAGAACCACATCCTCATGTCTTTTTGATAAGCTTCTTCACCAAAAACACATCTTACTTTCTTATACTCTGTATATAGAATTGTCTCTCTATCTGATAGTTTTAATTAAATATTAACCATAATTTTAACTCTTAGTAACTCTAATTTTCAGTGGAAAACCTAAGAGGAGTAATTTTGAACTGTTTTACACCAATATTTATAGATATTTAGCTTTCTCATGCCATATTTAGCTTTTCCATACTGTATAAATGACTCAGACATTTAATGATTATCTGTTACTTAATTTAACATAATTCTGTAACTGGGTTTTTTCTTGGGTGCTGGTGAGGCACAGCTCCCCCAGGAGAATGCTGTGGGTTCTTGGTCTCCAGTCTCTTAAAGAATAAGTGATGGGACCACTGCAGTGCACTGTACACTCTTAAAGTAAATATCAGACCCAAGAAGTGTTGCAGAAAGGTGATTTTATTTAGGTAGAGAAAAGAGAAGAAAAGAAGAAGAGACAGACTTCCATGAAGAGTGTGGAAGGGGATTCCAGACAAGAAAATCCCAGAGGGGACAGGGAGCTCCCACCATGTGGGATTCCAGAGAGCTGGAAATCCACTGTGGGTGAAGGAGAAGGGAAATTTATCCTGGGAGAAATTCTCACCTTCCCAAGTTCCTCTGGCCAATGAAAGGAGTTCCTTTAAACTTCTGCTGGGGTAATTGACTCTTAGTTTCTTCCCACACCCATCAAATTCAAACATAAATTGTTAAATCTCCCAGATGGAGAGAGATGGGAGGAGGGCTTGGTACTGGGAAATTCTTGCCCTTAAAACTATGTACCCTCATGGATCCCGAAAGAGAACACATTCCCTCAATATGACTTAAATATTTTAAATTAATAAAATGAATTTTGAAACTATGACACAGTTACCCTCCCTAATCTCTTCCCTAGTCACCATGGGTCCCAAGTACCCATGTGGTACCCAAGGATGGCTATAAAGGGCAGGACTTATCTGAGTCCTAAATTTATACACCAAGTGTAGAGCTCAAAACAGAGGAAACAGTTGTGAAGATAGTGTCTAACTCTTCCCAGCACAGCCAGAATGACAGGTGGACCAGGGAGAACTCAATATATGTCCCTAGGCCTTAGCATGGCCATTTGTTTAAAGCCTTGAATCTAATTATTCTCAGACATGTGGTCACAGATGAGTCTGACAAGTATCAAAACTCACAAAAGCAACAGTTTTATGACCTTGAGAAAATCTAGCAGAGATAGCCTAAACTTTTGTAACAAGTAGACCCAAGTTAAAATATTATATTTAATTCTGACAACTCTAAAGACATTTCTATTTTATTTTACTAACAACTTAAAAATTAGTTATATTTACCAAAGATTACTAAAGTCACATGAACTAAAATGCATTTCAGTGAGTTTCTATTTTTCCTGATAAAATATTTGATTTAATTTCTTGCCTTTTCTTTAAGCCAATTATTAGAGCTTCCTCCCACATTTTGATAGTGAAATATCATGTACGCATGACACATATAAACATATAAACACACATAAACATGGAAGCAGATCATAATAGCTTTATAAGATTCTTCATTTACCTGTGTTCAAATAGAATCTCCCCATCCCTTAGAGTATCAGTCTTTCAATTACCTGCTCAATTGCTCTAAACAATTGTTAGCTAGGCAGCTCTAAGTTTATACTCCAAAGACATGACTCTTTGGTAAAAACGTACATCATAACGACACAGAACTTAGCTCTAAACAGCACAATCTGCTGAGACAAAGAAGGGCATAGACAAAAGTCCAGTCAAGACAAGATTGCCAGGAAACATATCTTAAAGGTAAGATTTGTTAGGTAAACTTTAAGCCAATGTCTTTTCCACTGTAATAGTTTCTAGTGATTTAAGTGTGGAGAGAGAGATGCCCGTACAAATGGAGATTTCCTTTATAAATGTGAATTCCTTTTACGAAGAGTTTTAAAGTAGCCAGCTAAATGCTGGAAAGTTGTATTTTAGAGGCCGGTTTAGTTTTACATGGTTTTTCTTTCAATTTAGCTTGTTTCTTCATTAGATTACTGACTTTAGCCCTGTCTTAGTCCATTTGTACTGCCATAAACAAACACCTGAGGCTGGAACATTTATAAAGAAAAGAGGGTTATTGACTTATGATTTTGCAAGCTTTACAAAAAGCACGGTTCCAGCATTTGATTCTGGTAAGGGCTACAGGCTGCTTCTATTCATGATGGAAGGGGAAGGGAAGCTAGTGTGCAGAGATCACATGGTGAGAGAGGAAGCAGGAAAGGAGGAAGGAAGGTGCCAGGCTCTTTTTAACAACTAAATTTTGTGGGAACTAATGGAGTGGGGACTGTCTCATTACCACAAAAACAGCACTAAGCCATTCATGAGGGATCCACTCCCATGACCCAAATGTCCCGATAGGCCCCACCTCCAGCAAGGATGGTCAATTTTTTAATATTTTTCATGTTTATTTATTTATTTTTAGAAAAAGGAGGCAAATTTTATTAAATATTTGGAAAGAGGCTCAATTTCTGAGATTAGAGAAAGATACTAAACTCGTAGAACAGTCTTATATGGCTATATCAATGTAACAATCAGCCTCTTAAGAAACACATGTAAAAGGACAACAACCAGCCCAACAAACCCAGCAGATCTCATAACCAGAGCTTTCTGAAATAGGCTAAGGTCTTAAGAGATATATACGTGAATATGCAGTTTCTCCTCTGTATCCTTTTGAGATTACACAGGGAAAAATATGAAGCACAGAGCTCATTGCATATCGACTATTATCATCCATTTTTAACAGGCAAGGATTTGAGCTATGCTTCTCTTAGCATGATTTACCTACAAATCACCTGGGGTCTTGAAATGCAGACTTGTGGCATGCTGATGTCACAGGCCTGGGGTGGGACCTGCGATTCTTCTTTTTTATATGTATATATATTTCAAGTTCTGGAGTACATGTGCAGATTGTGCAGGATTGTTACATAGATATACACATGCCATGGTGGTTTGCGGCATCCATCCCTCTGTCACCTACATTAGGTATTTTTCCTAATGCTATCCCTCCCCAACCCCCCCACCCCTGCTATCCTCCCCTAGCCCCCCGCTCCACCCCCTGACAGGCACTGGTGCATGATGTTCCTCTCCCTGTGTCCATGTGTTCTAATTGTTCAACACCTACTTATGAGTGAGAACAGGCAATGTTTGGTTTTCTGTTCTTGGGTCAGTTTGCTGAAAATGATGGTTTCCAGATTCATCCATGTCCCTGCAAAGGAGATGAACTCATCCTTTTTCATGGCTGCATAGTATTCCATGGTGTATATATGCCACATTTTCTTTATCCGGTCTATCACTGATGGGCACTTGGGTTGGTTCCAAGTCTTTACTATTGTAAACAGTGCCGCAATGAACATACATATGCATGTTTATAGTAGGATGATTTATAATCCTTTGGGTATATACCCAATAATGAGATTGCTGGGTCAAATGGTATTTCTATTTCTAGAACCGTGAGGAATCACCACACTGTCTTCATTAATGGTTGAACTAATTTAGACTCCCACTGACAGTGTAAAAGTGTTCCTATTTCTCCATATGCTCTCAAGCATCTGTTGTCTTCAGATTTTTTAATGATTGCTATTCTAACTGGCCTGAGATAGTATCTCAATGTGGTATTGATTTGCATTTCTCTAATGACCAGTGATGATGAGCTTTTTTTCATATGTTTGTTGACTGTATAAATGTTTGCTTTTGAAAAGTGTCTGTTCATATCCTTTGCCCACTTTTTGATAAAGTTGTTCGTTTTTTTCTTGTAAATTTGTTGAAGTTCTTTGTAGCTTCTGGATATTAGCCCTTTGTCAGGGAGGTAGCTTGCAAAAATTTTTTCCTATTCTGTTGGGTGCTGATTAGCTCTAATGATAGTTGCTTTTGCTGTGCAGAAGCTCTTAAGTTTAATTAGATCTCATTTGTCTATTTTTGCTTTTGTTGCCATTGCTTTGGTGTTTTAGTCATGAATTCTTTGCCTATGCCTATGTCCTGAATGATATTGCCTAGATTTTCTTCTAGGGTTTTTATGGTGTTAGGTCTTTTGTCTTAATCTTTAATTCATCTTCAGTTAATTTTTGTATGAGGTGTAAAGAAGGGGTCCAGTTTCAGCTCTCTGCATATTGCTAGCCAGTTTTCACAACACCATTTATTAAATAGGGAATCTTTCCCCATTGCTTGTTTTTGTCAGGTTTGTCAAAGATCAGATGGTTGTAGATGTGTGGCATTACTTCCGAGACCTCTGTTCTGTTCTATTGGTCTATATCTCTGTTTTGGTACCAGTACCATGCTGTTTTGATTACTGTAGCCTTGTAGTATAGTTTGAAGTCAAGTAGCATGATGCCTCCAGCTTTGTTTTTTTTGCTTGTTTGTTTGTTTTGTTTTGTTTTGTTTTGCTTAGATTGTCTTGGCTATTGAAGCTCTTTTTTGGTTCCATATGAAGTTTAAAGTTTCACCTTTATTTTTATTTTGTAAATACAGGTCTCACTTGTTATCCTAGGCTTGTCTTGCACACCTGACTTCAAAAGATCTTCCCCACTTGGCCTCCCAAAGGGCTGCCATTACAGATATGAGCCACCACAAAGGGTTGGGATTACAGATATGAGCCACCACACTCACCCAATCTAAGAATAAAGTTTCAACATGAGATTTGAAAGATCAGATATTCAAACTATAGCAAAGCCTTTAATGAATAGGACTAAGAAAGCGTTCAGCTTTCAATAATTTAATTATATGAATAGCAGGCACAGCTGGAAGGTAGAACACTTAAAAGGGTTATCTATGCTACAGGAATACTTTGGTATGCAGGAATCAAACACCAGTCATGGATGCCTGGGCAAGATGGCTGAATAAGAACAGCTCCAGCTGCAGCTCCCAGAGAGACCAATGCAGAAGGCATTTCCAACTGAGGTACCTGACTCATCTCACTGGAACTGGTTAGACCATAGGTGTAGCCCACAGAGTGTGAGCAGAAGCAGAGTGGGGTGTTGACTCACCTGAGAAGCACAGGGGATTGGGAAACTCTCCCCTAGCCAAGGAAAGCCGTAAAGGACTGTGACATGAGAGATGGAGCTACCAGCCCAGATACTATCCTTTTCCCACTGACTTTGCAACCTGCAGACCAGGAGAATCCCTTGGGTGCCTACACCACCAGGACCCTGAGTTTCAAGCACAAAGCTGGATGGCCATTTGGGCAAACACTGAGCTAGCTGCAGGATTTTTTTTGTTTTGTGTGTGTGTGTGTTTTTTTTTTTGTACCCTAGTGGCACCTGGAACATTAGTGAGACAGAACCATTCACTCCCCTGGAAAGGGGGCTGAAGCCAGGGAGCCAAGTGGCCTTGCTTAGTGGATCCCACCCCCATGGAGCCAAAAAAGCTAAAATCCACTGGTTTGAAATTCTTGCTGTCAGCACAGCAGGCTGAAGTTGTCTTGGGACACTCGACTTGGTGAGCAGAGGGGTGTCTGCCATTCCTGAGGCTTGAGTAGGCGGTTATCCCCTCATGATGTAAACAAAGCCACCAGGAAGTTCGGACTTGGCAGAGCCCACTGAAGCACCACAAAGCCATTATAGCCAGATTGCCTCTCTGGGTTCCTCCTCTCTGGACAGGGTATCTCTGAAAGAAAAGCAGCAGCCCCAATCAGTGGCTTATAGATAAAACTCCCATCTCCCTGGGACAGAGCACCTGGAAGAAGGGGCAGCTGTGGGTACAGCTTCAGCAGACTTAAATATTCCTACCTGCCAGCTCTGAAGAGAGCAGCAGGTGTCCCAGCACAATACTTGAGCTCTACTAAGGGACAGACTGTCTCAAGTGGGTCCCTGACCTGACCCCCAAGTCTCCTGACAGGGAGACACCCCCACCAGAGATTGACAGATACTTCATACAGGAGACTCTGGCTGGCATCTGGCAGGTGCCCCCTGGGACAAAACTTCCAGAGGAGGAAGCAGGCAGCAATATTTGCTCTTCTGCATGTTACACTGGTGATACCCAGCCAAACAAGGCCTGGAGTGGATTTCCAACAAACTCAAGCAGACCTGCAGAAGAGGGGCCTGACTGTTAGAAGGAAAACTAACAAACAGAAAGCAATAACATCAACATACAAAAAGGATGACCACAAAAACCCCATCTGAAGGTCACCAACGTAAAAGACCAAAGGTAGATAAATCCACAAAGATGAGAAAAAAAACAGTGCAAAAAAGCTGAAAATTCCAAAAACCAGAATGCCTTTTCTCCTCCAAAAGATCACAATGCTTCACCAGCAAGGGAATAAGACTGGACAGAGAATAAGTTTGATGAATTGACAAAAGTAGGCTTCAGAAGGTATAACAAACTCCTTCAAGCTAAGGGAACAAGTTCTAACCCAATGCAAGGAAGCTCAGAACCTTGATAAAAGGTCACAGGAACTGCTAACTACAATAAACAGTTTAGAGAAGAACATAAATGACCTGATGGAGCTGAAAAACACAACACCATCAAAAAATAAAAAACAACTGCATCAAAAAGTGGGTGAAGGATATGTACAGACACTTTCTAAAAGAAGACATTTATGTGGCCAACAAACATGAAAAAAAGCTCATCTTTGCTGGTCATTAGAGAAATGCAAATCAAAACCACAATGAGATACCATCTCATGCCAGTTAAAATGGCAGTTATTAAAAAATCAAGAAACAACAGATACTGGAGAGGATGTAGAGAAACATGAACACTTTTACACTGTTGGTGGGAGTGTAAATTAGTTCAACCATTGTGGAAGACAGTGTGGAAATTCCTCAAGGATCTAGAACCAGAAATACCATTTGACCCAGCAATCCCATTACTGGGTATATACTCAAAGGATTTCAAATCATTCTATTATAAAGACCATGCACATGTATGTTTATTGCAGCACTATTCACAGCAACAAAGCCTTGGAACCAACCCAAGTGCCCATCAATGATAGACCGAATAAAAAAATGTGGCACATATACACCATGGAATATTATGCAGCCATATAAAAGAATGAGTTCATGTCCTTTGCAGAGACATGGATGAAGCTGGGAACCATCATTTCCAGCAAGCTAACACAGGAACAGAAAAGCAAACACTGCATGTTCTCACTCATAAGTGGAAGTTGAATGATAAGAACATATGGGCACAGGGAGAGGAATATCACACAGTGGAGCCTGTCAGGGAGTGGGGACAAGGGGAGGGATAGCATTAAGAGAAACACCTAATATAGATTATGGGTTGATGGATGCAGCAAACCATCATGGCATGTGTATACCTATGTAACCTGAATGTTCTGCACATGTATCCTAAAATTTAAGTATAATTAAAAAACAGAAAACACCAGCCATGATGATTTTGCTTCAGGATGGCATCACTTTTGCCATATAACAGGGTGTTTTCCTATGAAAAGATTGCATTTTTTTCCCATTTAGTATGATATTACCTGTGGGCTTATCGTATATGGCCCTTATCCTATTGTTGACGTGTGCTCCTTCCATACCCAATCTATTGAGGGTTCTTATCATAAAAAGAAGTTGAATTTTATTAAATGCTTTTTCAGCTTCTATTGAAATGACCAAATGATTTCCGTTTTTGATTATATTGATAATGTATCATCTTTATTTGTTTGCTTATGTTGAACCATCTTTGCATCTATGAGATAATTCCCTCTTGATCATGGTAAATGATCTTTTAATGTGTTGATGAATTCAGTTTGTTGGTGTTTTGTTGAGAAACATGCATCTTCCTCAGAGATATTAATCTGCAAATTGTTGTTGTGTTCTTTTCTGGGTTTGGTATCAAGGAAATTCTGGTATCATGAAATGAGTGAGGAAGTAGTTAATCTCCAGTTTTTAAACAATTGAGTAGAATTTGTATTTATTCTTCTTTATGTGTGTGGCAAAATTCAGCAGCTCTGGGCTTTTCTTTGATGGAAGATTTTTATGACTACTTCTATCTGGTTACTCATTAATGATCTTGTAAAGTTTTTATTCCTTCATGATTCATCTTGGTATGTGGTATGTATCCTGGAATTTATCCACTTCTTCTAGGCTTTCCAATGTGTTGGCATGTAATTGTTAGTAATAGTCTCTAATGATCTTTGTATTTCTGTGGCATTAGTTACAATGTTTCCTTTTATCTCTGATTTTATTTATTTTGTGTCTATTCTCCTTTTTATTAGCCTAGGGAAAAGTATGTCAACGTTGTTTATATTTTCAAAAATCCCACTTTGCATTTTATTCATCTTCCATATTTTTTTAGTCTCAAATTTACTTATTTCTGTCCTGGTATTTATTATTACTGTTCTTCTACTAATTTGGGATTTGAGTTGTTCTTTTCCAGTTCCTTGAGGTGCCTCATTAGGTTATTTGGAATCTTCTTATTTTTTTGATGTAGGTATTTATTGCTATACACGTCCTCTTAGAACTAATTTTACTGTATCTCATAGATTCTCATATGTTGTGTTTCCATTACCATTTATTTCAATAAACTTTTTAAATTTTCTTAATTTTTTTCATTGACCCATTGGTTGTTTAGGAGCATGTTGTTTAATTTCCATGTATTTGTAAGTTTCCAACATTCATCTTGTTACTGATTTCTAGGTTTATGCTTTTGTGATAAGAAAACATACTTGGAATGATTTCTACTTTTGTGAATTTGCTGAGACTTCCTTTGTGTCCTAACATATGGTTAATCCTGGAAAATGTTGCAAGTGCTGACAAGAAGAATGTATATTCTGCATTGGTTGACTGAAATGTTACGTAAATGTCTTTTAGATCAATTTGGTCTATTAATAGAATGTAGTTTAACTCCCATGTTTTTTGTTGGTTTTCTGCCTGGATAATCTGTTCATTGTCAAAAGTGGAATATTAAAGTTCCCTACAGTTATTGTATTGCAGTCTATATCTTCATTTAGACCCATTAATATTTGGTTTATATATTTTGGTGCTCCAGTGTTGGGTGCATATATATTGATTATTGTTATATCCTGTTGCTATTTTTATATCCTGTTGCTAAATTGACCTTGTTATTTTATAATAACCTTACAGTTATTTACTTAAAATCTATTTTATATAAGCATAGCTATTCCTGTTCTTTTTTAGTTTCCACATGGAATAGTTTTATCCATCCCTTGACTTTCAATTCCTGTGTGTCTTCATAAAGAAAGTGAGTTTGTACTTGGCAGCATATCATTGGGTCTTGTTTTTTTTTTTTTTTTTTTTTTCAATCCATTCAGCCACTCTATGTCTTTTAATTGAGGAATTTAGTCTGTTTACTTTCCGTGTTATCTTTGATAGGTAAGGACTCACTTCTGACATTTTTGTTACTTGTTTTCCAGTTTTCTAACTCTTTCCTACCTTTCTTTCATCTTCCTTTGTGGTTAAATGATTTTCTCTGGTAGTATGTTTTATTTTGTTTCTTTTCATTTTTGGTGAATTCATTATAAGTTTCTGCTTTGTAGTTTCCATGAAGCTTAAAAAAAAGAAAAAAAATATCCTCTAGTTGTAATAAGTATTTAAATCTGATACCAACTTAACTTTGATCACAAAAAAGAAAAGAAGCAAACCAAAGAAAAGTACATGTTAACTCCCTTCTCTCCACACATTATGAACTTTTGAGGTCACAATTTAAATTTTTTTATATTGTCTATCACTTAATTTTTTTAAAAAATTTTCTTTTAGTATTCTTACTAAAGATATAAGTGGTTTAAATACCATGGTTCTAATATTAGTATAACAGCCACATTATGGGAACCAACCCAAGTGCTCATCAATGATACACTGAATAAAGAAAATATGGCACATATACACCATGGATAATAATCTTTCAGTTTGAAGAGCTCCCTTTAGTATTTCTTGTAGGACAAGTCAGGTAGCAATAAATTAACTCAGCTTTTGTTTGTCTGGGAAAGTCTTTATCTCTTCATTATTTCTGAACAATAACCTTGCTAGATACAGTATTATTGGTTGATTTATTTCTCCCTTCAGCACTCAGAATACATCATCCCCTCTCCTGGGGCCTGTAAGGTTTCTGCTGAGAAGTATGATGCCAGGTGTATCTGATCTCTATTATATGTGTTTTATGTCTTTGACCTTTGAGAGTTTTATTATAATGTATCTTGGGGTATTCTTACCAGAGTTGAATCTGATTAGTGACCTTTGACTTTCCTATACCTAGATATTTATATTGTTGGCTTGGAAAGTTTTCTCTTATTATTTTTTGAATAATCTTTCTACCCCTTTGTCTTTCTCCATTCTTCAACTCCAATAACATAAATATTTACTCTTTTGATATTGTTCCATAGATTCTGTAAGTTTTCTTCATTCTTTTTCATTCCTTTTCCTCCTCTGAGTATATATTTGAATAGTCTATCTTTGAGCTCAATTATTCTTTTGTCTGCCTGATCAGTTCTGCTACTGATGCTCTCTATCACATTTTCCATTTTATTCATTGTCTTTTTTGCCTCCAGGATTTCTCTTAGATTTTTAAAATTTCAACCTCTCTTAAATTTTTCTGATAAATTTCTGAGTTGACTTTCTGCATTTTCTTGGAGTTCATTGAGCTTCCTTAAAATAGCTATTTTGAATTCCCTGTCTGTGGCATCACACACATCCATTACTTTAGGGCTGGTCTCTGGTACCTTATTTTATCTATTTGGTTAGGTCATATTTTTCCTAAATAATCTTGATGCTAGTGGAAGTGTGACAATGTCTGTGCATTGAGGTATTCAGTAGTTATTTCATTCTTTGCACTCTGGCTTTGTTTTTGCCTGTCCTCCCTCAGAGGGCCTTCCAGGGATTTTAAGCCAACTGACTGCTGTATTCCCTGGGCTTCTGACCACTGAAGCCATCACAGCTCTAGAAAGCATTCTAAACCCACACTTTCTGCAAGACTCACAAGGGCTCTATAGTTGATGCAGCTTTCCAGCCCAGATAGACCTGAGGAAGATGCAAGGAACGTACAGGGCTGTGTGGGAATGCTGACCAGGGACCTAAGTCCAGAAGACTATTCCAGTGGCCTGGATGTATGTGCCTCCCAGCAAATCTCTACACTGGTGGGATACATCCCCAACAGCAGCAAGAGGGGCTGCAATTGAGACAGAGCCTCTTTGAGATCTGATGTGGGAAGGAAGCTTGTGGGTTCATCTTGTTGGCTCAGACAGGTGTGTGTCACCCATTAGGTCCCTGCACAAGTAGAGTAGTTCTTCAACTACAACAATAAGGACTCAAGCTAAGACTTGGCCCCTTGGAATCTGCTATGGGATAGAGGCTGGCCTGCCTGTCATATTACCTTAGATGGCCATATATCTTCCAGTAGTCCCTACATAGATGTGATAGTTTCTTAACTGTAGCAAGTGGGGCTGGAGCTGAGGCTGAGATCTTTTATGATCTACTATGGGACAGAGGCTAGAAAGCCTATTTTATTCATCCAGAGGTGCACGTATCTCCCAGCAGGTCTCAGCATACACAGGATGGTTCCCTACCTGAAGTGGGATGGTGTGTGGCTGAAACTGGGCCTCCTAGGGATCTGCTGTGGGGCCAAACTAAGGCTGGAAAGCCCAGTCTCATTGGCTCAGAGGGGCACATGTTTCCCATCAAGTCCCCACACAGATGATGGGATAGTTCCCTGATTGCAATAGTGGGAAACCAGAGCTGAGACTAGCCCCTACTTAAAATCTGCTGTGGGGTGAAGGCTGGAGAGCCCATCTCCTTAAAACAGATATGCATTTTCCAGCAGCTGTCAGCACAGATGGAATAGTTACATAAATGTAACGAAAGGGGCTGCATCTGAGATTCTCTCAGGCCCCTTCAGGATCTGCTGTGGGACAGAGGTTGGCAAGACCATGAGGGAAGTCCAGAGTCCCACTGGTGAAATATGGGCAATGTTCAGCTGGATTCTTGTGCAAGCAGCTCTGAGGTGAAATTCCAGCTTGGAAAAGCTAGAGCAGCACCTCACGACAACTTTTGGGTTCACTTGCTGAGATTGATGTCAGTAGGCAGAATAGCCTTTCCATCAAGGCACTAGTGTGTGTGATTCCTTCTGAATCCCTTAGAAGATGGTTTTGGTTGCAGACTCAAGGTCAAACAGGGCTGTAGCTGAAACTCTTGAGGGATTACACTGTTTTAAGGCTTGAACCCAGAAGCAAGCTCAGCAAGGTAGACCACCCACATGGTGTCAGTCTATACTCTCAAAATGACCCTCCTAAGTCTTGGGTTCCACTGGGAATTCACAAGCTCCTATCTGACTCTTGGGGTTCCTGCAGGATTACTAACTGTGGATAAGTATAGAATTCTTGTTGTTGGGAAATATGAATGGGTTACCTTCTATTTTACCATCTTGGTGATGTCACTCCAATATAGAGTTTTCTTTAAATAATCTAAGAAATGTAATGAGACTCCTTGCCCATATGAAACTGTTCAATCTTGCTTCAGAAATAGAGTGACATTTTAAGGATTCAAACATGTATTTTCAAAGATTCAGAAGAGAAATCAAAATATGAATGAGGTGCAAAAAAGTTTATTTAAAAAGTTTAAATGTGCCATTTTAACTGCAGTTTGGAAAAATATTTTGGAATGTTTCAGTAAAACAAGTGGTAAATTACAGCATCCTGAATTAGATCCATGTAATGGGTAGTTCTTATCATCTTTAAATTTATTTCAAAAGAACTGGAAGGGAATCTTGATAAAACATTAATGAAATATACAACAAAGGTAATAAAAATGAGTGATGAAATCAATGAAAATTATTCTGACATCAAGAAAAATAGTAAAAAATTTCAGCAAAAAATGTAGCAAAAAACTGTTTAGACTATACAAAGAGCAGTTAAGAATAGACATAAATTTCAGATAATATTAAGAAATGAATTCTTGGGCAGCTTGAAATGCAATTAATAAAAGAGTGAAATATCTAAACACATTTAAAAAGACTTGAATTTCTTGCCAATTTGACATAAAATACTGGCACCAACTAAAGTAATAAAACTGATAATATGCCACTACAAACTAGGTGTCATCCACAAACTGGTTTATGGGGGAGGGGTCATTAAGAGTATTTAAGATGAGTCCCTACCCTCAAAAACTTGACCTGAAATTTTATAACTCATATATGAAAGAAACTTAGAAGAGAACTTCCCAAATTGGATAAGAATCCTAAAAATGTGCATGATATTACCAATAATGAGTTATGAATCTTAAAGAAATTTTTCTAAGCCATCAATAATAAATTTCTATCACTCCTGCTAGAATAGACACTAAATCATCTTTATGTTCTCTATATAGAAAGCTACATTACAAAATCATTGTCATATAAAGAGGCTATCAAAGTAGCCAAAAAAGAAGAAAAAGAGATTCTATTGCTGTCAAGCCACTGATAAAATACGTTACTTTTCTGGAGTTTGTATGTTTGTGATATTTTTGAGCTTTTAAAATTGGGAATGTGTTGCTTCTCTCCCAAATGAATATTCATATTTATACCTAACTATTGTATTTTAATTGTATATTTTCCCTTTAATGAGATCCCCACCCCCAAATCATCACATAACCATCAATTTCTACAAAAATCTAGATCCATCTGGCACCCAGGTTAGGTGAAAGTTGTAACTGGGAATCCCAGTAAAGGTAGACATTTTTTTTTTTTTTGAGACAGAGTCTCACGCTGTTACCCAGAATGGAGTGCAGTGGCATGATCTCGGCTCACTGCAACCTCTGCCTCCCGGGTTCAAGCAATTCTTCTGCCTCAGCCTCCCTAATTGCTGGGACTACAGGCACGCACCACCATGCCCAG
>PVKP010030401.1:0-27962 GCA_004027715.1 Plecturocebus donacophilus
AAAAAAAAAAAAAAAAAAAAGAACTAAAGAAGCAATAGCAAACAAATTCAAAAGTTAGCAGAAGACAATAAATACTAATATCAGAGCAGAACTGAAGGAGACAGAGACAAGAAAAATCCTTCAAAAAAAATTAATGAATCCAGGGAGCTGGTTTTTGAAAAGATTAACAAAATAAATAGACCTCTAGCCAGACTAATAAAGAAAAAGAGATAGAAGAATCAAATAGACCCAAGAAAAACTGATAAAGGGGAGATCACTGCTGATCCCACAGAAATACAAACTACTGTCAGAGAACACTATAAACACCTACATTCAAATAAACTAGAAAATCTAGCAAAAATAGATACATTCCTAGACACATACACATTCTCAAAACTACATGGAGTAGAAGTTGAATCCCTGAATAGAACAATAACAAGTTCTAAAATTGAGGCAGTTATTAATACCCTACCAACCAAGAAAAAAGCCAGGACCAGATGGATTCACAGTTGAATTTACCAGAGGTACAAAGAGGAGTGGGTACCATTTCTTCTAAAACTATTCCAAGCAATAGAAAAACAGGGACTCCTCCCTAACTGTTTTTATGAGGTCAGCATCATTCTGATACCAAAACCTGGCAGAGACACAACAAAACAGAAAATTCCAGGTGAATATTCCTGATGAATAGCGATGCAAAAATCCACAATAAATTACTGGCAAACTGAATCCAGAGGCACATTCAAAGAACATGAACTCATTCTTTTTTGTGGCTGCATAGTATTCCACAGTGCATATGTGCCACATTTTCTTTATCCAGTCTGTCACTGATGGACATTTGGTTGGTTCCCAGTCTTTGCTATTGTGAACAGTGTCACAATAAACATACATGTGCATGTGTCTTTATAATAGAACGATTTATATTTCTTTGGGTATATATCCAGTAATGGGATTGCTGGGTCAAATGATATTTCTAGTTCTAGCTCCCTGAGGAATCGCCACTATGTCTTCCACAATTGTTGAACTAATTTACACCCCCCTTAATGTGTAAAAGTGTTCCTATTTCTCCACATCCTCTCCAGCATCTGCTGTCTCCTGACTTTTTAATGATTGCCATTCTAACTGGCATGAGATGGTATCTCATTGTGGTTTTGATTTGCATTTCTCTAATGACCAGTGATAAGGAACTTTTTTTTCATGTTTGTCAGCTGTATAAATGTCTCCTTTTGAGAAGTGGCTTTTCATGTCCTTTGTCCACTTTTTGATGGAGTTGTTTGTTTTTTTCTTATAAATTTGTTTAAGTTATTTCTATATTCTGGATATTTGCCCTTTGTCAGATAGATAAGATTGAAAAAATGTTCTACCATTCTGTAGGTTGCCTGTTCACTCTGATGATAGTTTATTTTGCTGTGCAGAAGCTCTTTAGTTTAATTAGATCCCATTTGTCTATTTTGGCTTTTGTTGCCATTGCTTTTGGTGTTTTAGTCATGAAGTCTTTGCCCATGCCTATGTCTTGAATAGTACTGCCTAGTTTTCTTCTAGAGTTTTTATGGTTTCAGGTCTTATGTTTAAGTCTTTAAACCATCTTAAATTAATTTTTGTATAAGGTGTAAGGAAGGGATCCAGTTTCAGCTTTCTGCATATAGCTAGCTAGTTTTTACAACACCATTTATTAAATAGGAAATTCTTTCCCCATTGCTTGTTTTTGTCAGGTTTGTTGTAAATCAGATGGTTGTAGATGTGTGGCACTATTTCTGAGGCCTCTGTTCTGTTCCATTGGTCTTATACAACTGTTTTGGTACCAGCATCATGCTGTTTTGGTTACTGTAGTCTTATAGCATAATTTGAAGTCAGGTAGTATGATGCTTCCAGCTTTGTTCTTTTTGCTTAGGATTGTCTTGGTTGTATGGGTTCTTTTTAGCTCCATATGAAATTTAAAGTAGTTTTTATAATTCTGTAAAGAAAGTCAATTGTAGCTTGATAGGGATAGTATTGAATCTATAAATTACTTTGGGCTGTATGGCCATTTTCACAATATTGATTCTTCTTAACCATAAGCATGTAATGCTTTTCCATTTGTTTGTGTCCTCTCTTATTTTCTTAGGCAGTGGTTTGTAGTTCCCCTTGAAAAGGTCCTTCACATACCTTGTAAGTTGCATTCATAGGTATTTTATTCTCTTTGTAGCAATTGTGAATGGGAGTTTGCTCTGGATTTGACTCTCTGTCTGTTATTGGTGTATAGGAATGTTTGTTATTTTTGCACATTGATTTTGTATGCTGAGACTGCTGAAGTTGCTTATCAGCTTAAGGAGATTTTGGGCTGAGACAATGGAGTTCTCTAAATATGCAATCATGCCATCTGCAAACAGAGATAATTTGACTTTCCCTCTTCCTATTTGAATACACTTTATTTTTTTCTCTTGACTGATTACCCTGTCCAGAATGTCCAATACTATGTTGAATAGGAGTGGTGAAAGAGGGCATCCTTGTCTTGTGCCAGTTTACAAAGGGAATGCCAGCTTTTGCCCATTCAGAATGATATTGGCTGTGGGTTTGTCATAAGTAGCTCTGATTATTTTGATACACACTCTGTCAATAAATAGTTTATTGAGTGTTTTTAGCATGAATTGGTGATGAAGTTTATCAAAGGCCTTTTCTGCATCTATTGAGGTAATCAAGTCGTTTTTGTCATTGTTTCTGTTTATGTGATCGATTAAGTTTATAAATTTATGTATGTTGAATCATCCCTGCATCCCAGGGATGAAGCCAACTTGATCGTGGTGGATAAGCTATTTAATGCGCCTCTGGATTCAGTTTGCCTGTATTTTATTGAGGATTTTAGCATCCTTGTTCATCAGGAATATTGGCCTGAAATTTTCTGTTTTGTTGTGTCTCTGCCAGGGTTTGGTGTCAGGATGGTGTTAGCCTCATAAAAAGAGTTAGGGAGGAGTCTCTGTTTTTCTATTGTTTGGAATAGTTTTAGAAGAAATATTACCAGCTCCTTTTTGCGCCTCTGGTAGAATATAGCTGTGAAACCATCTGGTCCTGGTCTTTTTTTGGTTGGTAGGCTATTCATTACTGCCTCAACTTTAAACTTGTTATTGTTCTTTTCAGGGATTCAACTTCTTTGGTTTGCCAGTATTTCATTGAAGATTTTCACGTCAATGTTCATCAGGGATATTGGTCTGAATTTGTTGTTGTTTTTGTTGTGTCTCTGCCAGGTTTTGGTATCAGGATGATGCTGGCCTCATAAAATAAGTTAGGTAGAATTCTCTCTTTTTCTATTGTTTGCAATACTTTCAGAAGGAATGGTACCTGCTCTTCTTTGTACCTCTGGTAGTATATGGCTGTGAACCCATCTGGTCCTGGACTTTTTTTGGTTGGCAGGCTATTAGTTGCTGTCTCAATTTCAGAACTTGTTATTGGTCTATTCAGGGATTCTACCTCTTCCTGGTTTAGTCTTGGGAGGGTGTAGGTGTCCAGGAACTTATCAGTTTCTTCTAGATGTTCTGGTTTATTTGAGTAGAGGTGTTTATGGTATTCTCTGATGGTGGTTTGTATTTCTGTGGGATCATTGGTGATATCACCTGGTATCATTTTTTATTACATCTATTTGATGCTTCTCTCTTTTCTTCTTCATTAGTCGGGCCAGCATTCTGTCTATTTTGTTTATCTTTTCAAAAAATCAGCTCCTGGAATCATTAATTTTTGAAGGGATTTTCATATCTCTATCTCCTCCAGTTCTGCTCTGATCTTAGTTATTTCTTCTCTTCCACTAGCTTTTCAATTTGTTTGCTATTGCTTCTCTAGTTCTTTTAATTGTGATGTTAGGGTGTTGACCTTAGATGTTTCCTGTTTTTTTCTTGTGAGTATTTAGTGTTGCAAATTTCCCTCTACACACTGCTTTAAATGTGTCCCCGAGATTCTGGTACGTTGAGTCTTTGGTCTCATCAGTTTTAGAGAACACTTTTATTTCTGTCTTCATTTTGTTATTTAATCCAGTAGTCATTTAGGAGCAGGTTGTTCAGTTTCCATGTAGTTGTGCAGTTTTGAATGAATTTCCTAATCCTGAGTTCTAATTTGATTGCACTGTGATCTGAGAAACTGTTTGTTATGATTTCCATTCTTTTGCATTGGCCGAGGAGTGTTTTATTTCCAATTATGTGGTCAATTTTAGAATAAGTGCTATGTGGTGCTGAGAAGAATGTATATGCTGTTGATTTCTGTTGGAGAGTTCTGTAAATGTCTATTAGATCCTCTTGGTTCAGAGCTGAGTTTGAGTCCTGAATATTCTTGTTAATTTTCTGTCTCGTTGATCTGCCTAATATTCATAGTGGGGTGTTAAAGTCTCCCACTATTATTGTGTGGGAGTCAAGTCTCTTTGTGTGTCTCTAAGAACTTGCTTTATGAATCTGGGTGCTTCTGTGTTGAATGCATATATATTTAGGATACATAGCCCTTCTTGCTGCATCGATTCCTTTGCCATTACATATGGTCCTTCCTTGCCTCTTTCGATCTTTGTTTGTTAAAAGTCTGTTTTTTCAGAGACTAGGTTTGCAACCCCTGCTCTTTTTTGCTTTCCATTTGGTTGGTAATTCTTCTTCCATCCCTTTATTTTGAGCCTATGTGTGTCTTTACACATAAGATATGTCTCCTGAATACAGCACACCAATGGATCTTGACTCTTTATCCTATTTGTCAATCTGTTAATTTTTGTGTTTTTAGTTGACATGAGGTTTCGCCATGTTGGCTAGGCTGGTCTCAAACTCCTGACCTCAAGTGATCCATCCACCTCACCCTCTCAAAGTGCTGGGATTACAGGCGTGAGCCACAACTCCCAGCCAAGACAACAGTTTGATTTACATAATCTTTACCCCACTGTCAAGGAAATTTTGTGATCTAAAAGTGATATGATTTCTTAGATCAAAATATCTGCTTGCAACAAAAACTAACTTGTACATTTTAGAAAACAGATAAAAACATTCCCAGCACTATCTAATGTAGAGATATAGCTAGATGTTTGATATAATAAATTTTTATCTTTAATATTGATTTTCCGAAGCTATAAAACTTAAAGCAAAAATGGGTAAGCAAGAAGCAAGTCCTCTCTGGTCTCTGTTTCCTTTGAAGACTAGAATTACAAAAGGTCTGATTCAATCAATTCCTTGAATTTTGGCCATGACTGCAGATTAAAATTATTTGGGAACTTTTGAAACATTGTTACCTAGGCCTCACCAAGACGAATTAAGTCTGAATCACCGTAGGATCAGCCTGGGAATGGATATTTTTGAAAGGCTCTCCAGCTGATTCTAATATGCAGTCAGGGTTAGGAACTCTTAAGTTGGTCTATGAACACAACTAGGCTCATTATGCCAGTGCCTTTTCCTGCTTTACCACTAGTCAGGCTAACATTGACCCCTCTCTCCTATATCCCCAGCCCCTATAGTGCTGTCTGGGCAGTAGGGTTCTGTGTATTCTCATATGAGCTGATGAAGGAATATGGGAAGAGAATAAGCATTTTTGTACATTGTTTCATTTGAGAATCATAACACTTTCTCTTTGGTGTATAGGTAGATTTACAATGAGCCATTTTCATCAGATTCTCTAGCCTTAGTCAAGATGACAACCTGCACTTGCTGACATCCAGACCATAGCTTCATGTGAGACTCTAAGCCAAAACTACCTAGCCAAGATACTTTTGAATTTTTTACCCACAGAACTGTTTACTGTCTTAACATGCTAAAATTTGGACACCTTTGTCATGCAGTAGCATTTATCCAATACAGTAATAAAAGAGAAGAGAGAAAGTCATAGCAGGTAAAAGCTGATAAGAAAATTTGCAAGCTGTAGAACAAATAGCCAAGTGTTATAGGCAGAATATAGGTGAGACTGAATGTATATGGAAGAATAATTGAAAGTCAAAAAGAGAACTAGCTTCCAGAATATCCTGTCCCTCTCAGATCTCAACATGAATCAAAACAGAACAACAACAATAAAAAAACAATATCCCTTCCTATTTGGCAGAAGCCTGATGACTTGCTCTAAGGAGGGATGATAGATTCTGAGGAACTAAGAACAGCTGTGGGAAAGAGTGCTAGATTTTACTAAGGTTAACTAAATGGAAATCTACTTGATGATTCTCAGATATCCAGCTTAAATCTCCAGATAGTATCCCAGAATGTTAAAAACTACCATTATAATTGCCACCCATATTGAGTATTGACTTACCCAAATACAGTGATAAGAGCTTATTGTGAGAGTAAGGAAAGACTGAGGAAAGGAGCCATGGGTATTAGAGTTCTAAATCTCATACTTCATAATAGAAAAGAATACATATTTTATGAATCGTATGTCTTGAAATAGTGCTATAGTTACAAGTTTTAAATATACCCAGGTAAATATAAGAAGACTACTTAAAAGGCAAAAAAATCAAGTGAGGGGTGTTAGGGAAATATAGCAGAAGACCACATTTGTCATTACCAACCTTTTCTGTTCTACTTGAATTTTTAAACTGAGTACATGTACTACTTTTATAAAATAAAATGCATTAAAAGGGCCATAATAAACTAATTAAAATGCAAATATGAGGAAAATGTGGGAAAACATTTCCAGCTAATGTGACAGTCAACAATATGATATTCATGTATTCAAATAATTCACTCATTACTGGGAAAAAATATAACATGCTGTCATGGTTGAAAGTGAATGATGTGGAGACAGACTCCATTTTTTGAATCTCAGCTTCTTTGACAGTAACTCTTTTTCCTGGGCTAGATACATAATTTTCTTATCTCTTAAAAAAAACAATGCCTTCCCAACACAGTTCTTGGAAAAATAAATGTGAGAAAGCTTGCAAAGTGTTTGACAACACCTGGTACATAGTAAGTCATAAATATTAGCTATATAATTCACTATTATATGTTTATCAAGTGGCTGTATGTGCACAGCTATGTTAGTCCATTCTCATAATGCTATAAAGACATACCGGAGACTGGGTAATTTATAAAGAAAAGTGATTTAGTTGGCTCATGATTCTGCAGCTATACAGGTTTCTGTTTCTGGGAGGCCTCAGGAAACTTACAATCAAGCCAGAAGTAAGAGGGGAAGTAAGAACATCTTACATGATGGGAGCCAGAAGAAGACAGAGAAGAGGAAGTGCTACACATTTTCAAACAACCCGATCTCAGGAGAATTCACTCACTATCCCGAGAAAAGCAAGGAGGAAATACACTTCCATGATTTAATCACCTCCAATCAGGTCCTTCACCCAATACTGGGGATGATGATTCAACATGAGATTTGGATGGAGACACGGATCCAAAATGTATCACTAGCACTATCCTAAGTCTGAGCATAAAGAGCCATGAAAGAAACAAGAATAATGTCTGCATGTATAGCTGGCAGTCTATATTACATAACAAAGGAGAGGCCAGGCATGGTGGCTTATGCCTATAATTCCAGCACTCTTGGATGCCAAGGTAGGTGAATCACTTGAGCTCAGGCATTTGAGACCAACCTGAGCAACATGACAAAACACTCCATCTCTACAAAAATACAATAATTAGCCAGGTGTGATGGCATGCACCTCCAGCTACTCAGGGAGGCTGAGGTGGGAGGATTGGTTGAATATGGAAGGTAGAGGTTGCAGTGAGCTGAGATTGTACCACTATACTCTGGTCTGGGTGACAGAATGAGACCGTCTCAAAAAAAAAAGACCAAAATTAATATAAGAAATTTTTATGAGCTAAAAAAATTTTTAAAAAGGCAAATCTTTAAAGGGATTAGTCCTCTGAAAGAAACAGAGTAATAGGCAATATTGGGGGGTATGCTTGTGTGTGTGTATGTTAAAGGGTGGAAGTTGTACTTTTAAAGGTAATCGTAGATTCTCTCGTAAGAAGATCCTGTCTTAAGTCACGGTCTTTATTAGTCAGCTGAGATTACCATAACAGAATACCACAGACTGGGTGTTTAAAAAAAAAAAAATTTTTTTTCACAGTTCTGAAATCTAGAATTCCAAGATCATAGTTTCAGTGATTTGATTTCTTGTGAGGGCTGTCTTCCTGGCTTGCCGATGACTGCCTTCCCATTGTGTCTTCACAGAATCTTTCCTCTGTTCTCATATAGAGTGGATGAGCCCTTTTGTGCCTCTTCTTTTAAGGACATTAACCCTGTCAGATCAGCACTGTACTCTCATGACTTCATTTAACCATAGTTGCTTCTGTAATGTCCCTGTCTTAAAATATAGACACACTGGGGTTTAGGGCTTCAGTATATGAATGGGAGGTTGCGTGGGATATAATCACGCAATCCAAAAGGCAAGCATAAGAAGGTAACTTCCATGAGTGTGGACAGGGTAAAAAAAAAATCTGTATATGCATTGGCATATTCCAGTGACCGAAATAAACCCAATATGAAGAGCAGAATTGGTTAGTTGGGGCAACTATGAGGTAAGGAAGGATTAGAATGGAATAATAGAAGGGGAACTACAGGTCATGTTTTTCAGATTTTATTTTAAACATGAAAAAAAACCATTGAAGGCATAAAGTGGAGTGGTAATAAAATGCAATGTGTTTTGAAAGCATCACTATTTTGGTTGCATGGAATAAATTGTGGATAATCCTTAATATACATGGAGTCATCAAATACAGTAAATCAAGAAGTAAAGAACAGGCAAAAGAATTATCAAAGTATTTGCAGAATATGTTACATAATATTTAAGCTCCTTCTGTTAATAAACGAATAGTAATTAAAAGCATCAGTGAGATATTATTTTTATCTCATCAAATTTTTATTAATGGGGCCCAACTAAGGTAAAATTCAACTAGCGTATTGGAGTAGAACCAAATGAGATGACATAAAACCAAAAAAAAACACAAACGTGGAGTTCAGCAGCCCTAAGTAACTGTATGACATCAAGAAAACAGAAACTTCACCCTTGTTTTTATTTTTCAGACAGTATCAACCCCCAGTGACAATATAGAAATATTCCAAGGTATTTTGGTTATAATGCTGGTGGAGGCTCTATTGGGAATTATGTTAGTCTATTGGGGCTTTTATAACAATCAAACATAGGCTGGATGTCTTACAAATAACAGAAATTTCTCACAGTTCTTGAGACTGGGAAGTCTAAGATTCAGGTACTGGCTGATGTGATGACTGTTGAGAGTCAGCTTGATTCTCAAATGTTACCTTCTCATTGTGTCTTTCTGCAGTGAGAGAAGAAAAGCACCTCTCTGGAGTCACTTTTTGGCGCAATCTCGTATCAATGCAACCTCCACCTCCTGGGTTCAAGAGATTCTCCTGCCTCAACCTCTTGAGTAGCTGGGACTACAGGTCCATACCACCATGCCCAGGTAATTTCTGTACTTTCAGTAGAGATGGAGTTTCACTATGTTGACCAGGATGGTCTCAATCTCTCCCAAATGCCCCACCTCCTACTACCATCACTTTGTGGGTAAGGATTTCAACATGTGAATGTTGGAGAGACACAAACACTCAGATCATAGCAGCAATTATTTGAGCAGATGCAGAGGAATTGTGATGTGGAGAAATACTAAACTTTCTGAAATGGTCTGGCAAATTCTACACAAGGAAAATATAGCCATACCCCAATGCCAACAGTGCCCCAAGTGAGGATGCAATACGTTAATGGCAAGAAAGCAGTTACCCTTCTCTTTCCTCTTGTCTGGCTAAGAGACAAGCTTCCTGGAGCAGAGGAAACCAGAAATAGCCACATTCCAGAAATTAGAGAAAAATCTACTCATGGAGAGAGAGAGATGTTTGAGGAAGGAACTATGAAGAATTATTTGGGGTATTAACGCCTGAGAGACTGGCCCAAGGCAGATGTGAGGCTTAGAGGAATGGAAACTGCTTGCTCTTATAAAAGACATTTCCATTTTTTGGTAGAGGTTTTTTCATTTGAATTTTGACAGTACAATTCATATTTGGTACATCAACCTCAGTCAAACAACTTGGTAAAGCTTACCCTTTAACTGAGTTAATATACTGTAATTTTAGTTCAGGGAAACTGTCCTAAGAAAGTTATCAGAAACTCCAGGAATCCATCACAATACTAGTTACAATGTTATTTATATTAAGAAAATAGTAGAAATGATTACATGTTATGTAACTATCCAAACTGAGTTTTCCAAAATATTTGATTCTCGAGGATATCTTTTCACAATACATTGATAGGATAAAATATGTACATATTTACATAGAGTTTATATATATAGATATAGATATAGATATAGGTCTATAGACACACACACATAAATGTGTATATTTTAAAAGGAAACTTCCTAAACTAATAAGAATGATTATCTTTGGTAGGTAGTGTCATTGATGGCATTCAAAAAATGTCTTTATGTTCCAAACTTCTGTAATATATATTACTTTCCTTTTTGTGGCTATTTGCAAAATAAAATATGTACTTTTCTCAGTGTAAAAATTCAAACAACACTGAGATATGTGAGGGCTGCATTTTATTTTAAGAAAGTCATTTCTGAGGATATTACATAATAGTTCAAGCCTAAAATAATTTCAGAATAATTTTTCTTATAGAAAAGGTGATGGAGAAATGTGGTCTCAGAATATAGGAATTTCCAGTCACAGCACATACATCACCTATGATATATATTTTTCTCTAATTATGCTTTATAGTTCTTATAAAATAAAATTTCTACATTTAAAACTTGACCTTTATAAAATTATTATTATTTTTATTTTACTTTAAGTTCTGGGATACAGTGCAGAATGTGCAGGTTTGTTACATAGGCATACATGTGCCATGGTGGTTTGCTACACCTATTAACCCATAATCCAGGCTTTAAGCCCTGCATACATTAGCTATCTTTCCCTCTTCTCACCCTCCATCACCCAACAGGCCCCAGTGTGTATTGTTCTCCTCCCTGTGTCCATGTGTTCTCATTGTTCAGCTCCCACTTATGAGTGAGAACATGCAGTGTTTGATTTTCTGTTCCTGTATTCGTTTGCTGAGGATGATGGCTTCCAGCTTCATCAATGTCTCTGCAAAGGACATGATTTCATTTCTTTTTATGGCTGCATACTATTCCATGGTGTATATGTCCCACATTTTGTTTATCCAGTGCTCATTATTGATGAGCATTTGGGTTGGTTCCATGTCTTTATTATTATGAATAGTTCTGCAATGAACATATGCATTCATGTATCTTTATAATAAAAAGATTTATATTTCTTTGGGTAAATACCCAGTAATTGGATTGCTGGGTCAAATTGTATTTCTGGTTCTGTATCCTTGAGGAATTGCCACACTGTCTTCCACAATGGTTGAACAAATTTACATTCCCTTCAACAGTGTAAAAGCATTCCTATTTCTCCACAACCTCACCAGGATTTATTGTTTCTTGACTTTTTAATAATCACCATTCTGACTGGCATGAGATGGTATCTCATTGTGGTTTTGGTTTGCATTTTTCTAATGATGAGTGATGAGTGATGTGGAGCTTTTTTTTCATATCTTTGTTGGCCATGTAAATGTCTTCTTTTGAGAAATGTCTGTTCATATCCTTTGCTTACTTTTTGATGGTGTCATTTAGGACACCCAATTGTTTCAGCCCCAAAATTCCTTAAGCTGCTAAGCAACTTCAGCAAAGTCTCAGGATACAAAATCAATGTGCAAAAATCCCAGTCATTACTATACACCACCAATAGACAAACAGAAAGCCAAATCATGAATGAACTTTCATTCACAATTGCCACTAAGATAATAAAATACCTAGGAATATGACTAATAAGGGATGTGAAGGAGCTCTTCAAGGAGAACTACAAACCATGGCTCAAGAAAATAAGAGAGGACACAAACATATGAAAAAAACATTCCATCCTCATGGATAGAAAGAATCAATATAGTGAAATTGCCATACTGCCCAAAGTAATTAATTGATTCAATGCTATTCTCATCAAACTACCACTGATGTTCTTCACAGAATTAGAAAAAACTACTTTAAACTTCATATGGAATCAAAAGAGAGTCTACATAGCCAAGACAATCCTAAGCAAAAAGAACAAAGCTGGAGACATCAGGCTACCTGAGTTCAAACTATACTACAAGGCTACCACTACCAAAACAGCACAGTACTGGTATCAAAACAGACTTATAGATGGAACAGAACAGAGATCTCAGACATTACACCACACAATTCACAACTCTCTGATCTTCAACAAACCTGACAAAAACAAGCAATGGGGAAAGAATTCCCTATTTAATAAATGGTGCTGAGAAAACCAGCAAGCCATATGCAGAAAACTGAAACTGAACCCATGAATTCGTCTGTTTTCACTCTGCTGATAAAGACATACCCAAGATTGGGAAGGAAAAGAGGTTTAATTGGTCTTACAGTTCCATGTGGCTGGGGAAGTTCTCCTAATCATGGTGGAGGGCACAAGGTACTTCTTGCATGACTCAGAAAGAGAGTATGAGGATGAAGCAAAAGGAGAAACTCCTGATAAACTTACCAAATCTAGTAGGACTTATTCACTATCATGAGAATAGCATGGGAAAGACTGTCTCCCATGATTCAGTTATCTCCCACTGGGTCCTTCCCACAGCAAGTGGAAATTCTGAGAGATACAATTCAAGTTGAAATTTCGGTGGTGACAAAAACCATATTATTCCCCCAAGCCCCTCCCAAATCTCATATCCTCACATTTCAAAAACAATCATGCCTTCCCAACAGTCCCCCAAAGTCTGAACTCAAGTCAGCATGAATTCAAAAGTCCACAATCCAAAGTCTCATTTGAGACAAGGCAAGTCCATTCCTCCTATAAGCCTACGAAATGAAAAGCAAATTAGTTACTTCCTAGATACAGTGTGGATACAGGAACAGGGTAAATACAACCATTCTAAATAGGAGAAATTGGCCAAAACAACAGGGTTACAGGACCACACAAGTCCAAAATCCCACAGGGCAGTCAAATTTTAAAGCTTCAAAATGATCTCCTTTGACTCCAGGTTTCACATACAAGTCACACTGATGCAAGAGGTGGGTTCTCATGGGCTTGGACAGCTCCACCCCTGTGGCCATGCAGGGTACAACCTTCCTCCTGGCTGCTTTCATAGGCTGTCACTGAGTGTCTGCAGCTTTTCCAGGTGAATGGTGCAAGCTGTGGGTAGATCTACCATTCTGGAGTTTGGAGGATATGCAGTGCCCTAGTATGGACTCTGTTTGGGGGCTCCAACCCCACATTTCCCTTCTGCACTGACCTAGCAGAGGTTCTCCATGAGCCCCTGCACTGCAGCAGATTTGTGCCTGAGCATCCAGGCATTTTCATACAGCTTCTGAAATCTAGGTGGAGGTCCCCAAACCCCAATTCTTGACTTCTGTGCACTCAAGGGCTCAACACCTTGTGGAAGCTGCCAAGGCTTGGGGCTTGCAACCTCTGAAGCCACGGCCCAAGTTCTATGTTGCCCCCTTTTAGCCCTGACTGGAGCAGTTAGGACACAGAGCACCAAGACCTTAGGCTGTGCACAGCATGGGGACCCTGGCCTCACCCTCACGCTTGTGCCCATGAAACTAAACGAGAACAGACACTCCTGTTTCTGCATCCAAATGTTGCATTTTCTAATACCACTCTGGCCCACCATGCCTGCCATCCTGTGTCCATAAAAACCCAAGACCCAACAGGCACAGTCTGGATGTCAAGAGGAGCTGAAGAGCACACCGACAGACACCAGCAGATACTAGCAGGCCACTGAGGTGGGACAACGTGGAATTCAGTCAGGAGCAGTCAGAAGAGAGTCAGGCCACCAGGCAGTCTAACTCCAAGAGAAGACCACCTACCCCTTCATCCCTCTCTGGGTCCCCATCCTCCTCTCTGAGAGCTACCTCCACTGTTCAATAAAACCTTGCACCCATCCTCCAAGCCCACGTGTGATGTGATTTTTCTCGTACACCAGAACAAAAACACAGGGTATAGAAAGCCTTCAGTCCTTGTGATAAGGCAGAGGGTCTAATTGAGCTGATTAACACAAACCACCTGCAGACAGCAAAGCTGAAAGAGCACACTGTAATACATGCCTACCGGATCTTCAAGAGCTGTAAACACTCAAGCATAGATGCTGCTGTGGGGTCAGAGCCCGAAAATGCTGCCCACAACTGTCCTGTGTGCATGCCTCCACTGGGGTTTGAGTAGCAGAAGAAGTAAGCCACACCCCTGTTGTATGCCCTGAGAGGAGGATAAGGGAACTTCTCCCATTTCATCCCTAGCTTATGGCAATCACGGAAACACAGGGTAGTATGAACCTTATATGCTAGATTTTTCTTGACAACAGTCTTGATAATAAAAAAGTTAACATTTATGTATTATTGTTTTATAAAATAGAAATATAGTGCATATAGAATACAACACACCATGACTATTCCCCTCACAGACACATAGACATAGACACACACACACACACAAACACATAAGCACACACACATAAACACACATACACACACACACACTATTACCTCCTGTTACCAAGTTACTATGTCTTTCCAGAATTAACCAATTAACAGTTTGGTGTTGATGCCTCCAATAACTGATTTTATTAATATATGCACATGTAGTATATTGTATTACTTAAAGTAAAATACAATAAAATATATTAAATTATTTAATCTCACTTTTTTATGTACTAAATATTACTGTGTTGCAATGCTAACAAAACTCTTATGTACACTGTAGCATTAATTATACTGACTGACTCATAAATCTGTTCCTATAATCTAAAATTTAAGAATTTAGTTACAAGAAAATTCTTTTTAGAATGTGTTCTCTAGATCTATATCATGACTTTAATTTGTTTTACCTAGATATGGATAGACAAATTTTGAAAATAAGAATTTCACATTTGTCCATTACTCAGTAATATTATGTCTAAAAGTAACAAAAAGGAGGGAAAGGAAGAAAGCCATCTTTTCCATTTTACTTGGTAAAATAGTTAACAAAAGATAATTGACTCATCAACAGCATATGGTTTTCTTGAAAAATAAGAGCCAACTATAAATATTGAGCTAGGCTCATGCCTCATTAGAAGTAATTTAAGGAAATTTATGAATACTTACGTTGGATTAGGACTAAATTATTTTCCTATATGTGAGATGATAATTAAGAAGTTTGCACTAGAAAGAAAGAGCTAAAACACCAATTTGAAAAAAGCTTCATTATTTATGAAAAAAATCTAAATTAGATTAAATTTCACCCCAATGAAGCAATTATAAATTTGAGACCACTGTGGTTTATATGTACTTCCTCCAAAAACTTGTTTTAGAAACTTAATCCCAAATGCAACAGTGCTGGGAGTTAGGTTCTCCTGGGAGGTGTTTAGGTCGTGAGAGCTTTGCCCTCATGAATGGATCAATGCTGCTATAAAAAGGGCTTGCAGAAGTGGGTGCCATCTCTTCCTCTCTTCTGCCATGTGAGAACGCAGTTCCTTCATGCATGGCAAATGCAGCATTCAAGGTATCATTTTGGAAGCAGAGACTGGGACCTCACCAGACACCAAACCTGTCAGCTCACTGATCTTGGACTTCCCAGCCCTTAAACTGTGAGAAATATATTTTATTTATAAATTTCTCAGTCTCAGATATTCTGTTATAGTTGCACAAAATGAACTAAGACAGGATACCACTATATTAAAATGTCTTTTCTAAGTCCTTCCTCTTATATAAAACGGGGTACCTCTTTAGTTACCTTTTTCTAGACTTAGTATGATTCTGATTAGCAAATTAGAATGCAACTGCCACTTCAGCAATTGATAATTTCCTACATATCCTTGCAAATTTCCATAATTATAATGGTTAAAATACAGTAAATATACCAATAAAGATGTGTCATGAACAGAACACAAAATAGTTGGAAGGATCCAAAGAAGTTTTGATGATGAAAGAAAAAAGTTTAGCTAAAAAAAAATGTTTGTTGCTAGCAGAGATTGACATTGATGGAAAATTCTTATATCCATTTCTCAACTTTATATAATTACATTTGGCTTTTTTGATGGTAGTGTTTCCTTAAATTTTACTTAAACACAATAGTCTGAGTTACATTATTTTAGTAGACTTTTAAGAAGTAGAAAAACTTTAATTTATAATCAAGATTGATCAGGTTTGCTGTTATCATGTTTTTCAATGAATCAACCCACAATGACTCAGTATTTCAGCAGGAATGTTGTATGTGTGTGTATTTCCAGCTTTTGTGTCTCTAGAAGAAAAAGGTGCTTAACAGATGGGGCAATATTGAACTTTACCCAGAGTTACATTCATCTTATGCACAAATCTATGCAACAAGCAAGCCAACTTGACAGTTTAATTCCACATTAGGATAATGCTTGGAAGGGTAATCCTATTCGCACTGAGGGATAAGGATGCCTGCATAGTGGCTTTGGCCTATAAAACTGTTAGCTATAAATTCTGAGCTGGCATTATGAGCTTCTTAACTCTTAAACCAGCTTTTTCTTAGCATCCTATTGCCAAGAGTGGGTTATCTGCCCCATAAATCCACCTAACCCATTATATTTTTCTTCTTAAAATCAGTTGGCAAATTTACCTGAAGTAATAAAATCTACTTTTCATTTGGGTTATCTTATTTTGGACATAACAATCACATATATGTAAAAGAGGCAGAATGAGTTATAAATTCAACATTTTTGTTTGTGAGAGTAATTTTAAATAAAGCCAGAACATTTTTATTTTTACTGTATTTAAGGATGAAACAAAACCAAACAACTGCTCATTTGAGTCAAGATAAATGTTCACAATATATTTTTAAGGAAAATAAAAGGGGAAATTAAAATAACTGCTTGTTTATTTCCTTTTTATAAACTAGCACTTAAATCTGATTGGTTTACATACCTAGCCCATGAGTTTATATAATAGATATGACTGATGTCTATAGTTTGCTGCTACAGAGTGACCAGACATGGGCACAAGAAGATGAGTTCCAAGGACTCCTGAGAGATGTCTTCCTTGCCTTCTCCATTCAAACACTGGCTAGATGTCTGAGGCTTCAGGGAGTCAAGTTTGAATAAAACTATCTTAAAGCCAAGCATTTTTGCTCTTAGCTCTTAGTTTTCCAAGTGAAGATGTTACATTAAATTAAAATGAAAACCCTACCTAAAGAATCCCTTAGCAGATAAAGCCAGTTAGGGCTCATAAAGGACCCCAATCTTGCTTCACTTGCAAACATAAGTGAAACAACTGAAACTGTTTATTGTAAATATCTATATAATTTAACTTAAAAACATAACTTATGTTGAACCAGTCAGAAGCAGTCAACAACTTATAATTATATAACTAGAGACATTCCAAAGGATAGATCAAATAAATTTGTGTAACTGTACAACCGTTACTGATCAAATATTTGCCTTACTTCTGTGTTACACCTATAAAAGCCAATAGTTTACATTCCCTTAGGGAAGCTTCTAAACAGTTTTTGGTTTGAAGCTGCCCAAATCATAACTATTGTTTGCTCAAATGAACTCTTCAAATTTTTACTGTGTTTCAGTTTATTTTTTAACAGAGAAAAATCAGCCTGGGACCTCAAGTCTTAGATGGAATGTTGACTTTAGAATGTATATCTCCTACCATCTTGTTTAGCTCAGAAAGGGAGTGATTGTGAGAAAGGAATTGAAGACCTGAAATTCTGCCCTGTTTCCATACCTACTTCACTGAGATTGTCTCTTTTCAATTTCTTAGTGTCTTAATCTGTCATTTTTTTCTTTTTCTTTTTTATTGCATCTCCATAATCCATTGCCATTTTTCTTTTAAGTTATTCTTTTCAATTAATTATAATTTATTTTAGTTTGACACAGAATCATCTAATTTATATTTGCCTACATGTATAACTTATATCTTAAATATTAATTATTTAACTAATAGATGACTTTCTGAGAGCAGTTTTGTGTTCATGGCAAAATTGAGTAGAAAGTATACAGTTCCCTCCATGGAAACCTCTCCTCCCCATACACATTGACTATATTTATTTTTGTTGTCTTAATTACATTTTTTCAGTTTAAATATCATTCGATATTATTTTCAAATTTATGTCTACAGAGGCAAGAATGTCATAATGAGCATAGCTATAAGGATCATTTGTATCCATTTACCACAATCTTTATCAGAAATGTCAACTTCAGCAGAAGGGACATTCAGAAGCTTTATAGTAAAAAGGTTTCTTGGGTTTTCTTGAGACATAGTGGGACAGTTGCATGATCTATTAGAGATCCCACCATGGGCAGAGGAGGCAACGACAGCTTGGGTGTCAGATTTTTGCCAACCTCCCGCCTATTACCTCAATAAGGAAATGTGAAATTCTAGGACAGGCAAGACTAATCTATAGTCACTGGAAACAGATTCAGACTACCTGTAGGGAGGGCTGGGTTGGTGGGTTTAGTGTAAAGGAGCACAGGGTAACTTTGCTGGTAATGGAAAATAGAAGTATTTTATATATCATTTTTTTCATATATTGTCTTATACACTGATTGGCTTTATGGTTACATAAAGCCATTTATAAGAATAAAAAGCTGAATATTGTAAAATAGTATATTTTTTCATACGTATATTATACCAAAACAAAATGGATTTTCAAGAAAATGTTTTCCTGCCCAAGTTTTGTGAGTTTCTTAATGAAAACCTAATTTCTTCTCTCATTATTGCAAACTTGTAATAATATATTTTAGGAAATCTAAACAAATAGTTTCTTTCCCTTTATCTGGGTTAATATTAAATGGCCATATTATCTGAAAAGCTGAAATTCTTGTTTTATCTTACCATGTGTGGATTTAGATGATATAAAAGTTGGTGTTGCCATCTTATATGATCATTAGCAAGGTATTCATTTTAAGGTAATAACATTAATGGAATTTAAAATTTATTTTACATTGTATCAAAACATCTAATGTACCTCATAAATATATACACTTATGTCCCCACAAAATAAAAAAAAATAAATTTAAAAGTTAAAGTTTCAAACATTTTGCACACACTAATTCAATTAATCTTCACATTCCTACTATTTTAATCCAAAATTATTGCTGAAGTCATGAAACATTAATTTATTTGCACTAGGCCACCTCATTAGTAAGTAATGGAGACAGAATTAAAATCCTGAATGATAGGCTCCAAAGTCCATATTCTTAATCATGACACAGAGTGTAAGAGGTAGGAGGGAGGCAAAAGATATCAGCAGTCTTAAATATTCCAGTCTTCTGGAAGACATTTCTCCATAGTCAGGTCAGTCTATTCTTGCTTCAGTATGTCTCCATCCTGCTCACTTCACTGATTATTTTTATTCAGCATAGGATTCAAGATCATGTTCTCACAGGACACTTCTTTTTTCCTTTTTAGACAGTGTTTTAGAGTATATACAGTACTAAAATGTGAAGCACCATTTATTATTTTACATTTTTTCAGTAAAACATGCTCCTTTAGAAAGTTAAAAGAACCAGCCCTCTTATAAAATGATTTAATTTCATTGTTTGGGAGTTATATTTAGGAAAGGCAAAAGATGGATTCCCTTATTATGAAAGTGTATCAATTTTTTTTCTTTTTTTTTCTCAGAGTTAAAGAAGATGTTTGAGATTTCAATGATTAAAATCAAAAGATTATAAGAATTGACATAGTTTCATCTTTGATAAGTCTATGAGCACACAAACAAAGCAAAGCAAAGATAAGGAAACCCTTATTAGCAAGCAATACTTAAGTAGGACACTAGAAGTCCATAAGAATGAGAGCTTAATTTCCACTAGATTGGAGTTTTGAGGTTAGAATTGGCCTAGGAGCTTGGTAGAAAACATCAATACACAGATTTCACTACCAGAAATTTTTATTTAATTTTTCTACTAGAGGCCTTGAGCATTATTTGTTATTTAGCTAGTGCATATTTATTTTAAAATTTATTTTGTTTTGAGATAATATACATATGAAAAAATGCAGTCAAAATATTCAGTTCATTATTTTTATAAATGTCTTTATTTAACCATGACACAAATCAATATACAATATAATATATAAAATATACAATATATGGAAATACATCTGTTTTCCATTACCAACAAAATTACTTTGTACTCCTTTCCATGAAATCCACCCACCCATCCTTCCCTCCAGGCAATCTGAATATGTTTTCAGTCACTATAGATTAGTCTTGCCTGTCCTAGAATTTCACGTACATAGAATAATGCAGTATTTGTGTGTGTGTGTTTGTGTGTGTCTGACATTTTTGTTCAGCATAATGCTTTTGATATTTATCTTTATTGTTGTGGTGTATATTCATAGCTGGTTCTTACTGCACAAAAGCATTATAGCGTGAGTTTATACCAAATTTTTGTTTATACAAACATATATATATATATATATATATATATATTTTTTTTTTTTTTTTTTTTTTTTTTTTTTTTTTTTTTTTTTTTTTTTTTTTTTTTTTTTTTTTTTCTGATACATAGTCTCATTTTGTCACCTAGGCTGGAGGACCGTGACATGACCTCAGCTCACTGCAACCTCCACTTCCTGGATTCAAGCGATTCTCCTGCCTCAGGCTCTTGAGTAGCTGGGATTATAGGCTCATACCACCACACCCAGCTAATTTTTTATATTTTTAGTAGAGACAGGGTTTCACTGTGTTATCCAGGATGGTCTCGATCTCCTGACCTCATGATCCACCTGCCTTGGTCTCCCAAAGTGCTGAGATTACAGGCTTGAGCCACCACGCCTTTCTACAAACATATATTTTTTATGGCTTTTGTCTTTTTAAGTTCTTTTTAAAATCATTCCTTTCTGTATAATGAAGAACTTTTTTAATGGAATTTTTACCACTTTGGCTATTTTATGTTTAAGTGGATTACTCAATTTGAGTTTACAATTGTATTTGAAATAAGAGCAGGTTTGAAGTACATTTCTTTAGATATTCAATCATTCCTCTACTATTCAGTGAAAAGATGATCCTTTGTCCATGGTGGCATTGTCATAAACCAATTAATGTGATTTGGGGAACAACTTAATTTTCACTGAATTGAGTGATGGTCATAGGCAAATTTTAGTGGAGATGAATAGTGTATTTCTAGATTCTGCAATATTTTGGTCTGTAAGTGAAACCATACTACTTGATACCTTTATAGCAGGTCTTGAAATGCATTACTGTAAATCCTCCAACTTTATTTCAATTTTGTAGTGATGGCAGCAGCAACCCATCTGGAGTGGCCACTGCCATGATGCTGGCTGCAGTGGGGAAGGCATGGTGGTGGCTGTCAGCTGCACAGAGCCATTGGGAGCTAGGAGCAGCCAGCAGCCCCACCCTCCAGGGTGCAGCTGCAGCTGCTCAAGCCAAGGCTGTGGACCCAGGTATCTCTGCACCCTCAGGAGCCCAGGAAGGCCCTTCCTGTTCCCATAGGCTCAGAAGTGCCTGCTCCTACCGCCTGGCCTCTCCCCACTCCTAGCATCCACTCTAACCTCTGAGAAAATTTGAGGCCAAGCCTTGGGGCTGTCACAACCCAACTGAGTGTGCACACACTTGAAGCAGAGCTAACTCCAGATTTTGGGTGCTGAGGAGCATGGGAGGGAGGCTGATGCAGGGGCTGAGGGCAGCTTGGTGCTGGCCTGCAGGTGCCCCTCAGAACGAACAGCTGGGTACCATGAACAGTGGTGGAGGCAGACAGACTCCAAGGCAGAAAAGGGTGGGTCTCCAGGGAAGCCCTACCTTCAAGCTGGGGAGTGCCTGAAGCCTGAGGGCCAGGCTGCCTGTCCTGTGGACCAGAGTGGGAACTTGTGGTGCTTTTTCTGGGCCCACCTATGGCTGACCATGGAGCTATAGGCAGGTACTTCCTCCCATATGAGGTCCATAAGAGCCCTGACTCTACCAGAACCGCAGAGACAATGGGACAACCTGCCTGCAGAGAGGAGCTACCCACTCCAAGGTCTCCTCTCTGCTGAGAGCTGAACACTGGTCAGAACACCCTGGCTGAGGAGATCAGGTCTCCTCTGAACTGTTCTGTCACTCAATAAAGCTCCTCTACACCTTGTTCACCCTCCACTTGTTCATGTACATCATTCTTCCTAAACACAGGACAAAAACCTGCCCAATGATGGAGCTAAAAGAGCTATAACACAAAGAAGGCAGAAATTCTCACCTTGCTCATCACGTTGTAGGTGACAAAGAGAGAAGAGAGAGGGAGAGAAGAGTTGTGGCCCTTCCGGGAGCCCAGACCTAGGAACACCAGGAACAACCAGTCCTGTGCACCCACTTTGGGGATCTACAGTGCCTGGCATCTCCAAGCTTCCGGATGTCACTACATTTTTCGGTGGCAGTTGTAGAAGCTGCTTGCAGTACACCTGGTCCAGTTGCAGCCTTGCAGCAAGCCAGCTCCGGTGCTGGTACCTGGAGCTGCATACCCCTCCCCAGCCAGCCTGCCTGGTTGTGCGCAGTGGCCCAACCCCATACTTGCTTGCTCACACACCCCTTGCTGCCCTGCATGCCTTCAGCCAGGCTGAGTGAGCGGAATGAGCCCAGCAGGCCCAAGCAAAACTCAAGCAAAGGAGCTGTTGGCCACAGAGGTTTCCAGCTGGAAAAGCATCACCCAAAGAATCTCTTGACTGTAGCTTTTTTATGTCTTTGTAGCTCCACACTAATTTTAGAATCAGTTTATCAACTTCACTAAAACAAAACAATAAGAAGAAAATTATGGAATTTTGATTGGAATTATGCTGCATATATGTATCCATTTGGGGACAAACAAGAATTTGACAGTATTTCAATCATGAAATTGATATATGTCTCTAAATTTTAGCTTGCCTAAAATTAGTGTCATAAATGTTTTGTATTTATGAGTATACTGGTTTTCATATATTGTGTTAAATTTATCCTAAACTATTTTGTCTTTTAATGGTATTTTAAGTGGCATTTTAATTTTATTTTCTGATTTTCTTGTTTGTTAGTGTATAAAAACGCAAACAATTATTCTACCAGATCTTCCAGGTTTCTTTTTATATTCCACCAACTATAAAGTCTTGCTTTCTCTGAAGGAATACATTTTTACCTCATTTTTTGCAATGAGCATACTTTGAAATCCTTGTTCCCTTGGCTAGAACCTTCAGAAAAATGTTAAACAGTAATGGTGCAAATAAGTACCCTTGCCTTCTTAATCTTAGAGGGAAAAAAGTCATTCATTTATTACTAACTACAAAGTTATAAGTAGGTTTTTCAAAGATACCTATTATGATACCAGAAGATTTTCCTTTGAGTCCTAGTTTTATGATAGACAACATATTATAAAAGGATGCTTTTTTTTTTTTTTAAGACAGGTCTTAAGTCTTGCTCAGGCTGGAGTGCAGCGTCTCATTGCAACCTCTGCCTCCAGGGCTCAAGTGATCCTCCCACCTCAGTTTCCCGAGTAGCTGTGACTACTGGCACATCCCACCACACCTGCCTAATTTTTGTGTTTTTTATGGAGACAGGGTCTCCCTATTTTGTCCAGGCTAGTCTTGGACTCCTGGGCTTCAGCCATCCTCTAGCCTCATACGCCCATAAATGCCTGGGCTCACATCTATTTCTACCATGAATGAAATCATGATATACTTCTTCTCCTTTATTCTAGTAATATGATGAACTACATATACTTTTGGCTTTCAAATGCTAAACCAACCTTGCCTTCCATGGAAAGAAAACTTCTTCTCATAATATATTATCATTTCTATATATTATTCAAATAAATTTCTAAACATTTTGTTAAATACTTTTTTATGTCTACATTCAACATTGTCTCCCCAAATTCGGTCTTCTTAACTCCATGAGTCCGCCATGCTCAGATCTGGTTATCTCTTTCCTGCACTGTGACTCAGAAAATCCAAGTCAGAAAGCCTGGAATTGTCCATGGAGATAGTACTCCTGAGATGATCAGCAATAGCTGATGTTTTGAATGACATCACTTTCACTTCTGATGTCTTACGTCAACCGAGAAACATACTATGTCACTTGGTGGGAAACCAAAACTTAATTAAAAAGATAGCAATTCATAAAAGTGATATCCCGATTTCCATTACATGGCTTGTTTCCAAAATTACCTACATGTACTGTCAAAAATGGTGTTGCCCAAGTTCCATCATTAGGAGTTTTGACTTAATTATTCCATCTTTATTTAAGTGAATATTGCCTTTTGTTATTTTTGTTTGTTTGTTTCTATTTTTGTTGTTAATCTCCTCTGATGAGTCTAATGTGCAGTGGTCAATTCGCCTAGAATTGGGTGGGACATCATATATTGGTTTGGAGTGAAGGTAACTAAACCCCACCTTCATCGACCTTGATTTACATGAAGGGAAAAACTCCAAATAAATGTATCAGTTTGTCATCCTTGCTAATGTGGCTTCTCGTGTAACAGCCAAGTATACTAAGACTCTGGCCCTGTGCATAGGAAATCAATCTTACTATGCCTGTTTTCTAGCTCCCATTAAAAGCCTAGTTCAAAGAAGCAACATAAAGAAAATATTTTAATTTATTCTGAGTTGTATTCTCTCCTCCAAATTATCTAAATTCTATCTTTGGAACTAGTCCATCCTTTGAAAGTCTATGTAATCTAATTGCATTAGTTTTGTCCTCATACTCATTGCAGTGTTGTATTTTATTGTTTTGTCCTTTATTTTGTGATATAAAATCATATGAAAATCATAATAGATTTACGTTTGTATTGTTGTAAAAACAACATTTAGGTATTCTCATAAGTCAATATTGTTTTAAATTTTTATGGGACAAAGGAGTTAATAATTCAATGCAAGAAAAATATTACTTTTTCTAAGTAAGTGGTATCATGTTCCATTTTAAACAATGTATGTGAGAAAGCTCAGATTGAAATAGAAACAACAAATATTACTATGCTTTTTGTAGTTTCTAGCCACTTTTATTTTTTTAACCAGTTTACAAAGAAATATGTTTTATTATGTGTTTACTCTAAAATTTATATAAATTGTGCTGCATTGGTGTATTTTTCTGATAAACAGTTTAAAATTCTCTTCAGGCTAGATATGGTGGCTCGTGACTGTCATCCCAGCACTTTGAGAGGCTGAAGTGGGAGGATCACTTGAGGCTAGGAGTTTGAGACCAAGTTGGGCAACAAAGCAAGACCCCTTCTTTAATAAATAAATAATAAAATAAAAACTCCTCAAAATATGTGCATTATAAATGATGCCTAAAGAGTTCAAGTGAAACAAGAATAAAACATCAATGAATAAACAGCAGAATTCATTTACTGTACAGAAAATTATTAGTTTGTAATGTTTGAGAAAAGTTAAAATTGAGTTCATAAAATCATAATTGCAGAAGTTTATGTTTATAAAAATTAGAAAATATAAACAAGTCAAAATAATTAAAGGGAAAAAACTGTACTAGAAATTCCACCACTTAGGAGTATTTATTATTAACATTCATTAACATATATATCTCTAGATTTATACAGATATTTCTTTGAAACTTAATTTATTCTTAGATGATTTAATTTCTTGTTTTTATACTTAATTAATGATTATTGTCTGCCTTGATACACAGTTCTTTATTTCCTTTTCCAACTCTTCCAGTAAACTGAAATATTGATTAATAAATCTAGTACAGCTATGATAATAAGTACTCTTAGGAATTGCTTGAATATTTCAGTAAAGGCAAGCTACTTTCTTTAGAAGATTGATTATAATTGTGTAATATTATTTCACGTGTGTCTTATATTTTCCTCCGCAGTGGTATCTATCTCCCATTATGTACATTCAACAAAGTATTAAATATTTTATATGCCATGGAATATAATATTGGTACAATTATTTAAAATAGATATGTAAAATTCACAAAAGAACAGGTAGAAATGGTAAAATTTAGAAATAAAAAGCAAAAAAAACTCATCAATTATCAGGGATTTTTGTTGTTGTGGTTCAAATGCCGTGTTCATTTCACGGTAACCAAAATATTTAAAAGAGGAACCATGCAATTATGGTAGATTTTATAAATATCTATGGTTTCTCAACAGCACAATAATATTCACAATTTTGCAGCTGAGATCATACTTGTAAATTGTTGTTTCTATTTTCAATAAACTTGGACTTAAGGGACTAAAGCACAGCAAACCTGAAGAGCAGTCTAGACTAGTGTACCTCGGTTAATTCTGTGCTTATAAAAGCTGCTGAAAATCTTCAGAAACTGTCTTATTTTCCCAGCAATTAACAAACAGCCTAGATTCTTTCACCTGACCGAGTCATTGTTCCCTTCATTTAGATTCACCGAAAAAGAAGAGCTCTAAATGTAAGAAATGCCTTTAAAGGATACATAAACATGGGGATTACCTCCCTTTTTTCAAGAGTGCTACTTTATCGATTCTCCTAATGTCGAGAAACGCTGGTCTTATAATAAAGAAAAATTTGAGAGCAATTTTGATAAGACAATTTTTTAAAGGCTTTTGTGGTCAAACCCACTAAAACTAAGTCTTTCTCAAATTGAGAAGCCTAAAGAGAATTAGGAAACTATGACTGCGCATTACTCAACGCTAGACAGGACTCAAAGAGGCAGCATGGAGTCTAGATAAGAGAAATGCTCTCCCAAACATATGCAGTCTCTTAAAGAGCTAAAATCATATTGTAATGTTTGCACTTAATGAGTTAAGAATGGATTTGAGTTATTAAAATTGTCTATTGAGTTATTTTCCTTTATCAAACCTTTATGAGGCATATGGTCTTGAGATATTCAGTCATTAGGTCAGGGCACCAAATCTTTGCCTTAAATAACGTGATTTTTTTCTTTTTTCTTTTTCTGAGAGGGCTCTATACTATATAATTTGTCTAAATTGCCTAGAAAAAAAGCCTGACTTAAAGATGGCATAGGCTTAATGTTCTTTTCCTTTTTGTTTTTCAATAAAAAGTAAAATAATTTCACCTAGATTTATCATAACTCTTAGAATCAATATTAATCATTGTTAATGCATTTACCCCGATTTGGTACTTATAGCTTGATGGATCCCAGATCCTTTGTTACACACTGCTGCCATTTTATCTTATAACCAAAAAATATTCACAAGAGAAAGAAAATAAAGAAGGAAAGTAGGAACGGGAGGGAAAAAGGAAGAAAGGAAGGAAGGAAAGAGGAAGGAATCACATCAGCATTATTTAACAGTGAAGTTCTCTGTATGTATGAATTACAAACTTTCGGCAACAGATATCCAAATACTTACTATGGATTAAGAAAGGTCCATTGGCTCATGTCTGTAATCTCAGCACTTTGGGAGGCTGAGGTGGGTGGATCACTAGGTCAGAAGTTCTAGACCAGTCTGACCAACATGCTGAAACCCCGTCTCTACTGAAAATACAAAAATTAGCCGGGCGTGGTGGTGTGCACCTGTAATCCCAGCTACCAGGAGACCGAGGCAGGAGAATTGCTTGAATCCGGGAGGTGGAGGTTGCAGTGAGAGGAGATAGTGTCACTGCACTCCAGCCTGACTCCTTCTGAAAAAAAAAAAAAAAGGTACATTATGTTATCAAGGTCTAAAGAAAGCATGATTGAATAAATAAAAAGACATTGCAGAGTTCTTTTTAACAGATGCCTATATTGTTCTGGAATCAGCTGTTCAGTGAGATCAGCTCTCAGTATTTAGTCTCAATATTTGCCAGAGAAAACGATGTTAATATTTCGATTGTGCTTGACTTTGCTGTGACATCAGTCACTTCACTGAATCCCAAGGGCTCAGACTGATGAAATGGCTGACTAAATTGGAGTTGTTTCATCCTCTCATAACTTATATGCATCCTTCCTGAGTGCTCCCTTCAGAAGAATAGAAAACATCCGTGATACTTAAAAGCATTGCTGCCTTTTCAAATCAGGTAACTCAGATTTACCTGTTCAGTGTTTCCTGGTTGTAAAGAATTCTTACTGTTTTCTGGTGAGCTGAATGCAACATAAAATGGTAGAGTCAATATAGAATAATCCAGAAGGAATTTAAAAACCTG
>PVKP010030402.1:0-17010 GCA_004027715.1 Plecturocebus donacophilus
TATATATTATTTATATATAATATAATATGATATTATTTACATATCATATAATATATATTTTATAATATATATTTATATATCATATAATATATATTATATACTATATAATAATATATAGTATATGTAATATAATAATATATATTATATATATTATTTATATATCATATATACTATATATTATATATATATTATATATTATTTATATATAGTATATTTATATATATATAAAAGAATCTGCAGAATCAAGACAATGGAAGAAGGACATTTACAAAGTGAATGAGTATCAAAGCTGAACTTTACACTAAAGATTTTTTTTTTTAATTGGAGATGGGATCTTGCTATGTCACCCACGCTGGAATGCAGTGGCTATTCACAGGTGCAATCATAGCACAATATAGCCTTGAATTCCTGGGCTTGAACAATGCTACTGCCTCTCAAACACTGCTACTGCCTCAGCTTCCCGAGTAGCTGGGACTATAGGTGTGTACCACTGTACCTGGCTCTACACTAAAGATTTCTGCTGAAATGTGGAGACCCTGAAGTCTGTCTGGATGGCTGCATGAGAAACCACGCAATGTTGAAAAAGAACAACGTCAGAAGACTTAAGTTGCCTGATTTCAAGCTCTCTATACAGTTTCAATAATCAAGACACTATGGCATAAGAATAGACAAATAGATCCATGGAACAAAATAGGGAGTCTAGAGACAGTCCCACCCTCATATGAGTAATTGAATAGCCATAAATATACAAAATAATTTTTAAAAAGATAAACCTTTCAATAAATGGCACTGAAACTGGATAGCCTTATAGGGGAACAATAAACCTTACCCCTACCTCACATTGTACACAAAGAACAATTAGAGATGGACCACTGGCCTCAATGTAAAAGCAAAATCTACAGAACTTTTAGAAAAAATATCGAAGATATCTTTGTGACCTTGGAGAAGACAGAGAGTTCTCTTTTTTTTGAGATGGAGTCTCACTATGTCGCCTAGGCTGGAGTGCAATGGTGCGATCTTGGCTCACTGCAACCTCTGTTTCCCAGATTTTAGCGATTCTCCTGCCTCAGCCTCCCGAGTGGCTGGCATTACAGGCACATGCCACCATGACCAGCTAATTTTTGTATTTTTAGTAGACACAGGGTTTCACTATGTTGACCAGGCTGGTCTCAAACTCCTGACCTCAGGTGATGCTCTCATCTCAGCCTCCCAAAGTGCTGGGATTACAGGCATGAGCCACTGTACCCAGCCTGGGAGATATTTCTTAGACAAGATCAAGAGGAATAATTATAAAGGAAAAAAATGGACAAATTGGACACTGTCAACAGTAAAAACTTCTGCTCATTAAAGTTACCAGTAAAAAAAAATACACAGATAAGCCACAATTTGTGAGAAAATATTCTCAAAACATATATCTAACAAAGAACTTGTATCCATAATATATACATAACTCCTACAACTCTGTAATAAGAAGGCAAACCATTTAGAAGCAAGCAAGACTAAAACAGGTACTTTGCAGAGAATATAAGGAATGGCCAAAGTACATGAAAAAGTACTCAAATGATTAATCATCAGAAAAAGGCAAATTAAAGCTGCAACAAGATATCATACATACCCATCAGGATGGCTAAAATGGGCTGGGTGCAGTGGCTCATGCCTGTAATCTTAGCTCTTTGGGAGGCTGATGTGGGTGGAACACTTGAGGCCAAGAGTTTGAGACCAGCCTGGCCAACATGATGAAACCCTTCTCTAATAAAAATGCAAAAATTAGCTGGGCATGGTGATGCACCCCTGGAGCCTGTAATTCCAGTTACTCAGGTGGCTAAGGCAGAACTGCTTGAACCTGGGAGGCGGAGGCAGCAGTGAGCTGAGACTGCACCACTGCATTACAGCCTGGGTGACAGAGTGAGACTCTGTCTCAAAAAAAAATTGGCTAAAATGAAAGTGACTGATGCCACCAAATAATGGTGAGGATGTGGAGTATACATATACTCACTCTTGGTGACAGTGTAACTGGCACAACCACTTTGGACAAAGGGTTGGCAGTTTCTTATCAGGTTAACTGGTTAGACAGACCCTTAGATCCCATATTTGGGTTCTTGTGAAGACTGGGAAATCTCTTCTCCAAACTACAGAAGCCTGAACAAGTGATCCTGAATTACCTAATGTAGGCCTTGGCAATTCAGAGCATGGAGGAATAATCCTAACAGGACTCAGTATGGAAAAAGAATCCTTGGCCGGGCGCAGTGGTTCATTCCTGTAACCCCAGCACTTTGGGAGGCCAAGATAGGCAGATCACGAGGTCAAGAGATGTAGACCATACTGGTCAACATGGTGAAACCCCGTTTTTACTAAAAAAATACAAAAATTAGCTGGGTTTGGTGGCGTGTGCCTGTAATCCCGGCTACTTGGGAGGCTGAGGCTGGAGAACAGCTTGAACCCAGGAGGCAGAGGTTGCAATGAGCTGAGATCGTGCCATTGCACTCCAGCTGGCAACAGAGCAAGACTCCCTTACAAACACACAGACACACAGACACACACACACACACACACACAGGAATCCTTTCCAGGTGGAAAACAAAAGTGATGTTAACAACAAACACCAGGCCCAGTATGCATTTCTTAGGTCAGTCTTGAGAACAGTGTTTATAAGGTTAAATACATGTTTTTAGGATATACAGTTTCAAGGCTCTCTTTATAGTTTCGATAATCAAGACACTACTGGCATAAGAAAAGATAAATAGATCAATGAAACAGAATGGAGAGTCTAGAGGCAGTCCCACCGTTATATGAGCAACTGAATATCCACAAAGATACCAAACAATTGTTCTTTCCTCGGTCCTACTGTAATTAGTTCCTACATTAACACATCAGTCTTATTGATGAGAAGAATTAGTCAGTTATAAATACTACATTTCTAGGATACATAAAGGTTTTGTTGTGTTATGTTTTGTTTTAAGATCTGGGAATTCCATGGAGAGTGCTACTTTCCATAAGCAGCTTTACAATCAAGGTGCCAGACGTAGGCCTTGGCCATTCAGAACATGGAGGAATAATCCTAACAGGACTCTATATAGAAAAATAATCCTTCCTAGGTGGAAAGCAATGAATCATATACATAATGAAAAAAAAATATTATCTTAGAATGAGAATAATTAACAAAGAGTTATTCTTTAATGAAAAGAAGATTCTTTCTGTACTGACAATTCTTCATTATCAGTAATTATATATTCCTATTGAATAATAACATAAAGAGAACAGAGAGAGAACATGAATCTCTGAATCCTGAAATGAACCTTTACATTATGCTTGGGATGGTCCTTTAAATTTATTTCACCAATATTTAGAAAGGGATTCAATACCTGTTGGGCACTCAGTTTGCGGGTAACTTGGCCAAAGTAACATAGGTGATAAGTGGTGGGGCCAGAATCCAAACACATATTTGTTCCCTCCCTCCTACAGCAAGTATTTATTGAGAACATCATTCTCTACCTTCTGTGACAATCACAGGCATTGTCATGGAAGCAGTGTCTAGAATCAATGACTACTTTTGAATGAGAGAATAAAAACATTAAAGAGATTCCACATTTTCACCCTGAAAAAGCTTATGAAATAGGAAAGTACTATAAGGAAGAAACATACTTAGGAATCTCTAGTTAAGAAAAAATAACGATTACATTTGTAGAAATGTTCTTATAATGTTTTTAAAGTAAATTAAAATCTATAGTGGATTTTTAAAAAATTCATTCAGTTAGATACAAAGTTTGAAGGCAGAGGAAACACTTGCATACCTATTATGTAACTACAAAAATATTCTGAACAATGACAAAAATAAATTAGGGTTATATTCCTAGAGAATGAAAGCCTTTGGTGTCTCTTGTTTGCAATGAATATTTTGGCATATAATCATACATAAAATATTAGATGTTCATATATTCATATTAGTCTCATGTCCTTAATGATATTGTTACTTTTCCCATCATGGTTCCAGATACACAGCTGGCACTTGCATCTAAGAACGGAACATCAACCAAAAGAAGTTTCCTTCATACCATCATTAGCTACCTAAACATTAAAGAAGAGAATCAAAACAAAGGTCCCTCATATTCTATAACCAATGAACCCTTACCAAGGTGTACCATATTTTAAACCCTTATCATGGTGGCTTATGCCTGTAATCTCAGCCCTTTAGGAGGCTGAGGCAGGTGGATCGCATGAACCCAAGAGTTTGAAACCAGTCTGGGCAATATGGCAAAATCCTGCCTCTATAAAAAATACAAAAAACTAGCTGGGCATGGTGGTGTGCGCCTATAGTTCCAGCTACTCAGGAGGCTGACATGGGAGGATTCTTGAGCATGAGAGGTTGAGGCCATAGTGAGCTGAGATTGTACCACTGCCCTCCCATCTGAGTGACTAAATGAGATCTGGTCCAAAAAATAAATAAAATAAATAAGTATACTTAAAAAAAATAAATCTAGTCGGGTGTGGTTGCTTACACCTGTAATCCCAGCACTTTGGGAGGCTGAGGTGGGTGAATCACCTGAGGTCAGGAGCTTGAGACCAGCCTGGTCAACATGGTGAAACCCTGTCTCTACTAAAAATACGAAAAAATTAGCCAGGTGTGGTGGTGCGCACCTGTAATCCCAGCTACTTGGGAGGCTGAGGAAGGAGAATCGCTTGAACCTGGGAGGCAGAGGCCGAGACTGCACCACTGCACTCCAACCTGGGCAACAAGAGCAAAACTCCATCTCAAAAATACATAAATAAATAAAAATAAATCCATTGTCTACAGTTCATAAAAGGGCATCATAGTTCAGAAGCATAAAGACATGAATTTCATAAACACAAATTTAACTAAGAAAAGATCTCATATCTGACATAGGCATTCTATACAAAAAGCTATTTAATTAGATGTAAATCTGTTGGTAGTGTTATTTATTGCAAAGAATAAAAGTCATACGTACCTAGATTTTTGGTGTACTGAAGTTTTGGCAACTGAGCGATCAAAAATAGGAAGTTGACAATTGGAAAATAGGGTAAGCGCTTTGTTGTTATGTATATCTGGAAAGAGAAAGGTAAAGAAAATGGATGGTTAATTCATACTGCACAGTACCACAGAATAGGTTTCCAAGTGAAAAGCTTCAATTTTACTTCAATTTGCTATTCAGCCTTCCTGAAACATGGATGGTTCCATTCATTTGCTGCCTTCAGAGTTTTATTTAACACACCTGGCCCTGCCCACATAAATACTTGTATCACAATTTGCCAAAAACAATTTTGCTTAGAGTTACATTCCCCCTGAATCTTGTTAATGTCATTAATAAAGAGAGGGAGGAATGAGTGACGAGCAAGAATGGGAGGGGAAGGCAAAATGAAGAGCAGTGGAGGTAGAGCTGGAGGGGAATTCAGGGGGAGTGTAGGAGGAAGATGAGGAGGGAGAGATGGAAAGAAGGAAGAAGGCAAGGAGGAGGAGGGAGAGTGAAGGGAAAAGATCTGTGTAGCAGTGAGTGGTGGTATCTAAGTAGAAAGAGAGCAACGTTCTTCTTTGTCATTTGCTGTCCCCTGGGCAATGTCACAGAGCAGTCTCTCTTCCAGATATCACAGCAGAAACTATAATCAGGGAGTAGATGGCCAGGTCCAAACTCCTAGCTGGCTGATTCCACAGGAGACAGGGTAGCACATGGGTCAGGAGCACGGGCTCTGGTCAGACCACCTGGCTCCTCCACTTGCTCATTAGCCTCTGATCCTCAGTTTCCTCACCTCATAATGGCATCTTTCATAGGGCTTGTTGTGAGATTAAGTGAGATAATCCATGTTGAAGGTAAAGAGGGTACACTTGTTACGTAGTAAATATTCAAGACATTAGCTACTATTCACGTTTATAATCTTCTTCTTTTTTTTTGAGGTGGAGTCTCGCACTGCCGCTGCCTGGGCTGGAGTGCAATGGCGTGATCTCAGCTCACTGCAACCTCTGCCCTCTGGGTTCAATGTGATTCTCCTGCCTCAGCCTCCAGAATTTCAAATTTATAGATTTTAGAAAGATAATGTAGGGGATAGGGTGATGCACTATAATCAAAGTCACTACAATCAAAGTCTGCATCAAAACATTTGAATGTTTATAGAAAGAAAGATAAATAGTATAAACAGCCTTATGTCAGCTCAGGACAGATTTTGCCACTCAAAGAGATCTGGCACCGAGTTATGAAAAACTTTCGGTTCTTAGAGGTTTTCTGAGCTCAGAACTGCAGAAGGAGTTTGTAGCGCCTATGATGACTGGGATTAGTGGCAGCTCCAAGGGAAAGCACCTCTGGGCAAGACAGATCAATGCTACCATTTTGTGTTTGCTGGGTTTTGATGACTGAACTGCAAACCCCATTGAAACCCAAAACTAATCTCTTACACTGTTGCAGCACTTTTCGCTATGTCAGGAGCTTCCACTAGTGCTATAGCACTTGATTCTCACAGACCTGAGCCAGGCGGAGAAAATGTGATGACTGCTTAGAAAGGGCAGGGAACTAAATGGAATGAAGGCTCTGGGGTCTGAACCCAGGTTTTCCTGGTATCTCTGCACAGCGATCTGTTACCTGGGCTAAATCCCCTTTGTACCATTCCTTTCCCCTATCCCCACCATTATATATTTAAATTATTCACCTTATTCAGTGGGTTGTGAATGCCAGCTGCCTCCAGATAGGCTGTGATTTCATATAAAAGTGTGTTGTCTTCTTTGGGATAAGGAAGTGAAGGGTCCTGATAGTGGGCTTCAATGTCTGCTAGGAGAGCCCTAAATGAAGAAAAACCCCAGAGATAAACATTCGTGATTAAATAAATTTATATAAGAGTTAATTCAGGCCAGTGATGTAATCTTTTCAAGCCTCAGTTTCCTCATCTGTAAAATGAGAGCTTGATCCCCTTAATTCTCAATCCATGCCTGTGATTAGTTTTAAGTGGAAAATTTGACCTAGAATTACTTTATCTTTTGGAATCAACCTCAATTAAATGCATTCACCATTCAAATTTTCATGAATTGACTGAACTGTTCTTAATATCTGCTTTGTCAAAAGCACTGACTTAGTGAGTGAGAAGCAGGGATTATTTATCTGTAAGTAGGCAGCCTCAAATGACAGCAGGTTGCTGGTGAGGCGGAGGATATGAGTTTCCTCTGGGACAGGTCTCCATAACCACTCTTGGTAATCAACATACTTCCAACTGCCCTCTGGATGATGGTGATCAGCCCTGTAGAAAGCCAGTTGTAGATTTTGGTATTAATTGCTTTCTAAAACCTGTGCAAGTATCTAGCAGTGTCTGGTGTGTCTCTCACTCACTCTCTCTAATGGATTCATTTATTCAGCTGACATGTATTGAATCATGTGATCAGTAAATGTCAGCTGAATAAATGAATCCATTAGAGAAAGTGAGTGAGATACAGAGATACAGGGAGGAGACAATAATGAGGAAAGAGGCTCCTAAAGACAGATTTGATTATCCATTGGCAAGGAAGCCTATAAATTCAGACCTCTCACCTAAAAGTAACTTAAAAGAGTAAGAACTGTGCTTAGATGATGAACAATCCAAGCCCACAGATGGCTGTTTCAAACCCTGGCACTTACTTATTGAGATTCTCCAGAGCAGCTGCCAGATGTTTAGAGTCAAACCGACAAGAATAATTTAATTCATTGGCAATCTGTTGTCTCAGAATCTGCATCTGCCCAACCTGTGCACAAGCAAGAGAAAGAACAGGTAGTATATTCAAGCATTTCAGAGTGACAGTGAGGAGGTAAACACAAAGATGGCAATTCTTCTCTGGGCCTTCACAACACTCTACAGAAAAAAAAATAAGGGTTTCCTGGACTGGTCTCTTGGCTAAGACGAGCACTGGACCTGATGGAGCACCAGAGGCGCTTCAAGGAATGTCTGGATGGACTCCCATACCCCAACCTCAAAATACTCCCAAAGTCTATGATTAGCAAAGTGATCTATTAATGTTCAGTTGTTCATGTATCAAGGGTGTCTTTTTTGAAGCTATATTTTTGACTTTTTGGAATAAGTGCTTCACGTTTAGTAGCTGCTATGAGAAACCTTACTTCCTTTTCTTTACCCTAAATGGAACTTTCTCAAGTCCTTAGAATGCCACTAGACCTTAGTATTCTCAAATTGGGTGAATATTAAGTCTGTCCATGCCACTCAGGATTACAGGCTATATAATTACCTGGATTACAAAATAATCTACATAAAGTCTTTCAGGAAAATTTTAACAATGACAGCCCCTTAATCCAGGGGTTCTTAAATTTTATATCTGATATGGTTTGGCTATGTCCCCACCCAAATTTCATCTTGAGTTGTAGTTCCCATAATCCCTATGTGTTGTGGGAGGGACCCAGTGGGAGGTAATTGAATCATGGGGGCAGTTACCTCCATACTGCTCTCGTGATAGTGAGTTCTCATGAGATCTGATGGTTTTATAAGGGGCTTTTCTCCTTTTGCTCATACTTCTCTTTCCTGCTGCCATGTGAAGAAGGACATGTTTGCTTCCCCTTCCACGAAGGCTGTAAGTTTCCTGAGGCCTCTGCAGCCAAGCTGAACTGTGAGTCAATTAAACTTCTTTCCTTAATAAATTACTCAGTCTTAAGTATGTCTTTATTATGTGAGAATTGACTAATATAGCCTTGGGCCCCTTTGGGAATCTGGTGAAGCCTATGGATACCATTTCAGAATAATGTTTTTGAATGTACAAAATAAAACATAGAGGGTAACAGTGGAAGCCAATTGTAATAAAATATAAGTAACCATTCAAAAAACAAATCTGTGATACAGAGTTATGCTAACATGGTGGATTAACTATGGTAATTTAAAAGTAGCTACAAGCATAAATGATATTTGGAGATTATCTACAATGGTTTATGATAGGAAGCGATCTTTCGGTCAGGCTTGAGAGAGTTCAGTTTGACCCTAATGTTGTCTACATCATAAGGTCAATAGCATACTCTAACTTTTTCTGCCTATAAATGTCTTATTTTCTACTCTAGACAAGGTATTCCTGAAAGACTGGCAAAGGGGAGTGAGGGAGTAGGGGAGAGGAGGGAAGCCAGTATTATCATGCAAGCACAATGAGGTAGAAATAAACATATTTCCTCTGAGTTGCTGGGGGCAGAGAAGAGTTAAGGAAAAGACAGTGGCTAACGCCTGTAATCCCAGCACTTTGGGAAACTGAGGCAGGCTGATCACCTGAGGCCAGGAGTTGGAGACCAAGCCTGGCCTAAATGGTGAAACCCCATCTCTACTAAAATTATAAAAATTAGCTGGGTGTGGTGGTGGGTGCCTGTAATCCCAGGTACTCGGGATTGCTTGAACCCAGGAGGTAGAGGTTCCAGTGAGCCAAGATTGTGCCACTGCACTCCAGCCTGGGTGACAGAGCAAGACTGCTTCAAAAAAATAAATAAATAAAAGAAAAAGAGAGTGGCCTTCTCTAAGAGTGAACAAAAGTTATTTAGCTGAATGGGGCTTGTAATGGTCAAAAGTGTTAAATGACCTCAGATGTATTATTTTTCACCGCTATTCATACATTTTATTCTACTTATGTGAAAAAAGTCAATCCAAAAATGCTATTTATAAATAAGAAGTCTTTAAATTTATAGAGTAGCATTATTTAAAAACTAGAATGCAGCAAAGCCAAGAAAATAGTAGGTTCTTTCAGGCCATGTAAAAATGACCCAGAAACCCTGTATCTGGCCCATATAATTCTTTGCTTAATTTTCTATGTCTAGTATACTCTATGTCAAGGATCCTCTTGAAAATATCAATCTAGAACTGGAAATAGAAATAAAGTCAGTTTAATACAACTTGCTCTCGTTTAACACACAGTCTTTGTGAGTGACATTTTCCATTTTTGGTACTCACAAACTTCAAGCTTTAATAAGCTGCTGGAGAGGCTAAGGAGCCTGGGAGGGACGAGAAACTTACTTTACCTACTCACTTGCCTCTTCGGAGATATCTGATTTACCATTCTTTCTCCAAGACTTAGTTGCACTGTTGAGTATAGCTGCCACTAGTCACATGTGGCTATTTACATTTAAATTAATTAATATGAAATAAAATTAAAAACTGTGTTTCCCAGTCTCACAACCCACATTTCATGAGCTCAACAGCTAGACAGGGCTAGGAGCTGCTGTCATCATCAAATAGCACGGAACATTTCCATTGTCGTTCCTGATCATTAACACTGGCTCAGTGACTGCAAGCACCCTAATTCAAGACAAAAATACAAATTTGTCCTTGGGGCCTTTATTTAAAGATCACTGACTCACACACAGTCACATGGCTGTTACTAATTACCGGCAACTATAACCAATAAGGGTCTGTAACAGCTACTGGACTGAGAGAACCCTCTGGTGGACAAGGGGAAAACCTTCAGGTTTCTTGGAAGAATCCCCGTAATTCCCCTAATGTCTCCTACAGAGTTGGGACTCACAACTGTCCAAACTTGGGTGATTTTTTATTCCTCCTAAAAGGTTTTCCTGCAGTTAGAAACTTGGCCTGGGATGCGCTCAATATCTGACAATCATGAGGCGAGGGAAAGGCAGACTCACGTCACCAAAGGACATCTAGCAGAGCCACGGGCTCCCTGCCTTACCCGTTCTATTTAGTGATCCAAACAACAACAACAACTACTACTACTCACCAAAATTATGGGAAATATATTGTGAATGTGGCTGAGGTATCAATGAGTGCTGTCTCAATGAAACTTATATAACTGGGAATCAGAGAATGGAACTTTTCAGAATTCCCTTAGCATTCTAGAATTCTAGACTTTTCTACAGTATGTGATACTTTTAACTGTGAATCAGTTTTCCACCTGGAAGTCTACTCTTTTCTACTAGATTGTGAGTTGCTTTCTGAGACCAGTTGTGTTTCATTTAACTCTTGTCTCTCACAGCAACTGACAATGCCCTGGGTTTAATGGATGTGTGAGAATGGGCTGCTGACGATCTCAGATTATCAGATGATAAGAGAAGACTCATAGAAGATGCAAGGGTCCCTGGGAGCTCCTGCCACTGAGTAAAGGCAAGAAAGTAGGTGGCTGGATTCTAAAGTAAGTCAGATTTCCACCCAGAAAATTAATCTCTTCATTTGTGTTTCTTATTCATTTCCAAAGTAAGAGTGCTTTATGCATAGTATAAGGATAATTTATGCATCAAAGAATCTGGCTTCCTAACATCTATGCAGACACAAGACGGGAAAGAGACAATGTTCTGTTCTAACAGCAGCTTGGAGCAGATGAGGTCTATATAAATGAACTTGTTATGTAAGGAGGGAGTATTACTGTGTAAGGAAAAGTTCCATTTTCATATATAAAAGCACCTCTAGCCAAAAGGTATTTTACAAAGCCAGTTTTCTTGAACAAAAGGAAAATGCTAGGCTTCTAAAAAGCCTAGTCAAGAACAGCTCCAGAAAGGGATATAAACAAAATGAATTTTAAAATAATGATAAACTGAAGTATGAAACTATTTTTATTTAATGACAAAAGAAAGAAGAGTAGCTTTCTTTGGGCAACAAAGTTACAAGAAATTGAAAAATTAAAAAATGTAAGTATTGACTGTCACCCTCTCTCCCACAACATACCTTCATTATAGCTTCAAGGTATGCAGCCCAAATCTTCTGTGTTTTGGCAATAGCGGAAAAATAAATTTTATTTGAATTTGCTGAAAGGTGAAAACATAATTTTCTCTTTAGTATATTCAAAAAGGCTACAGTGTCATCCCCACCTCAGGCTAGTTTTTAGGAGACTCACCTACAATACTTTTTAGGGGGCTGACAGCATTCATGAGGGTTTTTAAAGTGTCCTGAACAGTTCTGTCTCTTAGGATAATTTTCTGGAACATACTGAGGAAATTCTAAAAACAAAAACGCATGGTCAAAGAACAGAACATAATGAATTAAACAAACAAATACTCCAGTTACCTAAAACCCTATGCAGAACAGAGACTGGGCCTAAGTCACATAAAACCTCTAAACAGGATGACAGCAAAAAGAAGCAACTTCAGGTTCCTGTTAGAAACATCCCTTGCTAGGAAAAGTCACTGGTTTCAAAGATTAAAAAATCTTATCTTCCCAAGTTGAAACTCACAGAAACAGTCTAATCCTATAAAGTACTATACTGGCCAAAGAAATTTAGTTTATTCTCAGCTCTTACCTATGCAATAGGTATCATATGTCTAAAGTCAGTATAAAAAATCATGGGAGAAAAGTTAAATGAGTTCTAACTGCCCAGTAAGTTATGTTCTTGCCTCTCCCCAGGGTGGCAGAAAACAGGCATGAAAGTCAAAAGGCTCACCTGTAACTCTTTTACAATCATAAAGCACAGAAGCCTGTCTAAGCCATTCAGACCAAAAGTCCCCAAGGTGGTCTGGATTTCTGAGAAGAGGCGGCTGCTGGTCACTTCCTGATGAGTTTTCATATCATACCAAGTGTTCAGCTGGTCTATGTGACATGTCATTCTAAAATGAAAACAATGCAAAAATCCCAGAATGGCTCAGAATTCAACCTTAAAGAGATGTTAGGACTTAACAGGACATGGGGCACCAAATTATGAAGAACGGCAGTTACATGATCTGTGCTTTCTAACCTCTGTATTCAGGCACCCAATGCATCTTCCCAGTGACCACCCAAGGGAACAGGAAGGTAAAATTCAGTCGGACCCCCTTTTCCTGCCTTGTGTCATATCATTGGTTTGAGTCACTTATTTCCATTGAGTTAGGCTGTTGACTTGGAATCATGCTGAGAAGACAAGGTCAGGTTCAGCTGTCAAGCTGGAATACTTTAAAGCCCACTTATCTCTCTATGTGGCCTTCCTTTAAATTTCTAGTTTGGAGCAAAAACAAGGCCTTGTGTCATTTCCATTTGGTAAAAAAAGGAACCTAGAATCTCCACACGCTACCTAACATTTGAGACTATGATGACAAAGCCATTTGCTTTTCCCCCCAGTTCCTTCAACTTGCAGATGACATCTTCTGGTCATCTCCAAATGATTCGTTGTAGACTCAGAAGTGTGATGATGACAATGACAATAACCAACCAACCATATTTACTGGGCACTTATGCACCAGGTACTGTGTGTGCTAAGACCTTTTCATGTGTTATCTCATTTCATCCTCATAATAGTTCTCTGGAACACAAACCATTTTATCCTCATTTTATAGATGAGATAACTGAGGCTCTCATAGGTCTGACCACCACCCTTAACCATCATTTCAATGGTTTTCAAACACTGAGAGAGGGACCCTGAATCCATGGTGGAGCTTGTTTGAAATAAAGACCCCCAGCTTCCACTCCTGGAGAATCTGATTTAGTAGTTCTGGGGGAGAGCTCCAGCCTTTGCATTTTCAGCAAGCTCCACAGGTGACAACCTACTGTCCAAAGCCACCATATATCTTTATCAGAAGGAGGCTTGAGGAGCTGAAAGAGCCTAGAAGCAAGGGATGTTTAAACCAGGAAGTAAATGTGGAGAACAAAACAAGAGGATTCCCAAACTGCATACAACTTCATCTGCTTGCTTCAGAGAGTTCTTCTGCCGCCAGATATACTTTGATTCACCACTGAAGAGGTCCCCAATTCTGATAAAATTTATATATGATGTGGAAATTCTGGTCACACTTCATCTGCTCTGCCTGTATCAATAGGGCACTGGGTAGTTTTCTAAAAAGCCTTCAGTGATTGAAGGGCACCAAGAAAGAAGGAGCTATCCAGCTTTGGAATCACTCTTTTTGTCCCATGAGTCAAAATTCCTTATTTCTGCTGGAAATTTTGGAAGGTTATATATAGTTTGTCAACTTTCCTAAGTTTTGAAGGACAAAATAAGCCAGATTAGAAGACAGTACAAAGGATCCAGGTCCTGAGAACATTTAACTCACACAAGGTCAACTACACGTGCTTGGGCGGACAGAGAACAAAGAGAATCGCTTTTTCCCTGGGTAATTCCACCAACCCTTCTACCCCTCTGCTCAGTGAGCCTGTGCCCAGGGGTAGACATGAGACCCTGCTCTTCTCCAAACTCGTCTCGGTACCAACAGCTCCTCCTGAGGTTTAAATGAAGAAAAAGGAGGAAATCTGGCTCAGCTGGACTTACTAGAGGCAGCATGCTAGTCTCTGCCATGGTGCTTACCTAAAATATTCTCAGGAGGAGTTTCAATTAAATGAGATTTTCATCCAGTTACTGCTGAAGGTAGAGCCCACATGACCTGTATGTAGACTGTGATTTCTGTATACAAAGCTTCGTAGTCTGCCCTTCACAGTACTGTGCTTAGGAGCTGGACTCTGGAGTCAAAGGGCTTAGAACGTATTCTGGGTCCACCATTTATTAACTGTGTAATGCTGGGCAAATGACTAGCTTTTCTGTGCCTCAGTTCATCTTTAAAATGGGTATAAGAATAACACCTATCTCATAAGATTGCTGTAAATGGGTTAATGACTGGATATGTATAATGTGCTGGGAAGAGTGCATAGGTAAGTGTTCCATAAACATTAGTTGTTATTATCAAAAGTGCTATGAGAGTAGATTCTTATAAGGAACGCACAACCCAGAACCCTCACATGCAAAATTCGTGCTCCTGTGAGAATCAAATGCTGCCACTGATCTGACAGGGGGTGGACTCAGGCGGTAATGCTTGCTTGCCCATCACTCACCTTTTGCTGTGTAGTCTGGTTTCTAACAAGCCACAGACCGGTATCAGTCTGCAGCCCAGGGGTTAGGGACCCTTGTCCTAAAGGGTCAGAATATGAGTTGACAAGTGCAGGACCCCCAAGACTGGAACAGGGGCTGTGCCACAGGGACAGGGGTGCAGATGAGACTGCCTGTGCTACTCAGGACTCTGTGGAATTCAGATATACCTACTTAGGGTCTGTGATCCGCAGGATTTCTCTGCAGAGTCTACCAATAAACGTTACAGACTCATCCACAGGGGTAAACTTGGGTATTGGAATATGAGTGGACTGGTACATGCTTTGCCAATCTTGAATCTAGAAAACAAAACCATCAATATTTAGCACACCTTTGATAAGATAACCTAGTTATCCCTTTTCCACATCATTTTACAAAGATAATACTGCATAAAGACTGACAATAAAGGTTCTTTGTATTTTTTTTTTTTAGATGGAGTCTTGCTTGGAGTGCAGTGGTGTGATCTCTGCTTACTGTAAACTCCACCTCCCAGGTACAAGCGATTCTTTTGCCTCAGCCTCTGGAGTAGCTGGGATTACAGGCGTCTGCCACTATGCCCAGCTAATGGCATAGAGATGAGGTTTTGCCATGTTGGCTAGGCTGGTCTTGAACTCCTGATCTCAAGTGTTCCTCCTGCCTCGGCCTCCCAAAGTGCTGGGATTACAGGTATGTGCCACTATGTCTGGCTTATTTTTGTATTTTTAGTAGAGACGGGCTGGTCTTGAACTCCTGACCTCAGGTGATCTACTTGCCTTGGCCTTGAAAGCACTAAGATTACAGGTGTGAGGCACTGCGCTTGGCCTGGTTTGTTTTTTATTTTAGAGACAGGATCTTGCTCTATTGTCCAGGCTAGAATGCCATGTGCAATCATAGCTTGTTGCAGCCTAATCTCCTGGCCTCAGCCCCCAAGTAGGTGGGACTATAGGCAAGAGCTACTGTGTCTGGCCTGTTCCTTGGTTTTGAAGAGGAAACTTCTAAAACCGCATTAATAATAGTCTCCCAGAAATGCCACATGTAACATTTATTTAAAAAAAAAAAAGTTTGTGACAAGGTGAAGTGACAAAGGAGAAGTGAGAAGTAAGATGAGCCATGGGGACTTCTGGCTTTCTGCCTTTTAAGTTGACATGCATCCATGTAAAAATCCAAAATATCATAAGGCTGGAATAGACTTAAACTTTGGAAAATGTCACCCAAATCATGTCAGTTCCCACATAAAAACTTGCAGAGTGGCTCCCTGTTCATTACTTACTAAAATCAAACTTCTCAGTATGGCTTCTGTGCATTTGGTGCTCTTTTTTTTACCCAATTAAAGAAATGGGCAAAGGATTTTTTACGCACATTTTCCCAGTGAAGACATATAATGGCCAATAAGCTGTTCAACATCATTAGCCATTAGAGAAATGCAAATCAAAACCATGATGAGATAACTTCATGTGCACTAGGGTGACTGTAATTTTAAAAAATGGAAAATAACATGTGTTGGTTAGGACGTGGGGCAACTGGAACCCTTGTACACTGCTGCTGGGCATGTAAAATGGTGCCATTATTGTGGTACAGTTTGGCAGTTCCTCAGTAAGTTAAGTACAGAACTACCCATTATAGGTCCCAGTATATACCCTGCCAAACCCAACCCAAAGGAGTCCTAAAAGTCTTCTAAACTCTCAATCACGTGGATTATAACAATTACAACACACAGCTTCATTCTGTAGCCATTTAATGATGTCTGCCTTCTCGGACAGTGAGCTCCCACAGGCCAGGTGCCATGTCTACTCCTCTGCAACCCTTGTGGCTCCTGAGGGTACTCTGAATGTACTGAGACTATCCAGTGTTTACAGATTTTTAGGAAATAAACTTTCTTGTTGGCATTCCTGAGGTTTGGGGTGTGTACTTTAAACATAAGAAATAACAAATATAGTCAAAAATTTTAAAAATTATTAGATACCTTTGTTCTTAGGAAGTTATTACACTCTTGCTCCACATTGTAATTTATAATACGAGACACTTCTTCCTGCCAAATCTTCAGACCATAAATGTTGACATAGTCCTGTATGTATTCGAAAGAACGATGGAATCCATCCATGGTCGCTCCCAACTCTTTTAGTTTGGGCATCAGTTCACTTGGCTGTGGAAAAGGGGAAACATAAAGCTCTTATAATGGAGTAAGCTGTCAACTATTAATACCAATATCTACACAAGACTTTAAATAGCATAGCAGGCTGGGTGTGGTGGCTCACGCCTGTAACCCTAGCACTTCGGGAGGCTGAGGCGGACAGATCACTTGAGGACAGGAGCTTGAGACC
>PVKP010030402.1:17110-28061 GCA_004027715.1 Plecturocebus donacophilus
CAAAAAAAAAAAAAAAAGACCGGGCACAGTGGCTCATTCCTGTAATCCCTGCACTTTGGGAAGCTGAGATGGGGGGGGGGGGGGTCACTTGAGGTCAAGAGTTCAAGACCAGCCCGGCCAACATTGTGAAACCCCCTCAAAAATACAAAAATTAGCCAGGCATGATGGCAGGAGCCTAAATCCCAGCTACTCAGGAGGCTCAGGCATGAGAATCACTTGAAGTCAGGAGGCAGAGGTTACAGTGAGTTGAGATCGTGCCACTGCATTCTGGCCTGAGTAACAGGGCAAGACTCCTTCTCAAAAAATAAATAAATAGTACAGCAGCTAAGAGACCATAGTCATAGTTTAACACATACTTTAAGTTTTGGAATTACTTCTTACTTCACCTAGGATGAGTAATAACTGATGTCAGAAATTCAGCAAAGAATGAATTTCATTCATTTGGGAAGGAAGCCTCAAATAAAGGAATATAAAAGATTAAATGACTACGATTTCTCTGTCATTTGATAAATATATTTAATCTTAGAGCACTTAAAACATTTTAAATTGAATTTGCTATAATAAATACCTTAAATAGAAATTTCAGGCCTATTTTTTTTCTCCTGAGAAAAATTACCATATTCCCAACAGATAAAGCAAAATAAAAAATTATAACTTTTATAGTGCCTATCTGCTTTAGGGTTAACTAATTCTTTTAACTATAAGAAGTAATTCTGAATCATAAACATCAGTTTAATTCTGAAATGCGGCTCAATAGGTAGAGAAAAGCTGCACTGGTTTTAAAAACATGAACTTTTAAATATAAAACCTAAATTTCACATTTATACTACGAATTTATAATATGAACGGATTATGTTGAAAATCGCATATTAGATATACATTAGCTAGGAGGTAAGGTCTTGCTCACGATAGGTTACAAATAGCATTCTAGTCCACTCTGCAAGCTGAGTGGAAAAGAGGACAGGCCCGCTGTGGTCACTGGGTACCTTGGCTCGAGGGTTGAATATCAGTCCCCTATGCAGGGCAAAGGCAACACGCTTCACAAGCTCCTTCCTTATTCCATCTTCCAGCAACTGCTTTGGATCCACCTAAATGCCAATCAAAAGTATTAAATGATATTTATGAAAAACTCAGTCCTGATGAAATCCAGAAGAAAGATGGCTTCCAGAATCTGCAGGGGAACACTTTCCTACCTCCTCACAAATAATTTGAAATTTTTTCCTTTCCTGCCCCTGTGATCTTGCACAGCTTGGATGGAATTATTAAACCTGTCACTTTTTTAGGACTCTATTTATCTTAGCAAAGTTCATGACGATAATTTGACGACATGGCATTTCAAAGACGGTGAATAGGGAAAGTTTTAAATGGCCTCACATTCTAATTAATGCATTAAGAGTAAAAAGTGCCTTTTCTTATCAGCAGGAGGAGGGGCAGGATAAAGGACCTCCAGTTAAATTTATAGATGCATGGTCTTCCTCCAGATTTTATTTCAGGGCACCCTATATCCACGTGAGCAAACTCAGATTTGAGGGTGGACCACTCTGTAAATGGAGTAATTCTCTTTTCTTTTAGCATTCTTGCAATGCTGCTTGTAATTAGGGAGATAAAATAGGAAAGTAAATCTGCTATCTAACCCTATAAGCTTTTTATTTTTTTAATTTTGCTAATTCATTATTCTATAATGAAAAAGCTTTTGTTATTCCTTTTTTTTTTTTTAGACAGAGTCTTGCTCTATCAACAGACTGGAGTGCAGTGGCGCGATCCCGGCTCACTGTGACTTCCGTTTTCCGGTTTCACGCAATTCTCCTGCCTCAGCCTCCCGGGTAGCTGGGGTTACAGGCACGCACCACCATGCCCGGCTAATTTTTTGTACTTTTAGTAGAGACGGGGTTTCACCATGTTGGCCAGGATGGTCTCGATCTCTTGACCTCGTGATCCACCCGCCTCGGCCTCCCAAAGTGCTGGGATTACAGGTGTGAGCCACCGCTCCCGGCCCTTGTTATTCCTTTAAAAAGTCTCTTATCAGATCCATAAAACACCAATGGTCTTTATATACTCCCTTGAATTCCCTGAGACTTGTTTCTTTTACTTTTAATTTGTAAAGAACCATTACTTTAAAAAGTTATAAAGGCGATTAATGAGTTCCATCTGATTTTGATTAAATTTAAATTTCAAATAAAACAACTGCAGTGGGAGTTGCAAAAACACAAAATCCAGAGAAACGCATTAAGTTACGTCAAGACCATTCAATCTAAGCTATGTCAAGACCATTCAATCAGGGAAATCCAGACTGGACCAAGTAAAGGTGAAAGGCCCTATGTTCTTCAACAGATGAATTACAGGGAAAGAAAGGAAAGGAGGAGAAATCTGTAGATTAAAAAAAGACTTAAAAGACATATTTTTTTTTCAAACGGGCAAGTCTAAGCTATAGTCTAGAAATTAATGACATATAGTTTCATTGGATAATAAAACTATATACAGGAGGCCTAAGATAAGCTCAGGGTGCATGAGGGGGCTTTCAGGAGTGGGGCTGGCTAAATCCTATTTCTCGACTTAGGTGGTAGTTAGAACGACTGGTGTTTATCTTGTAATAATCCAACAGGCTACATCATTCTTTCTTTAGTTTTCAGCATCTGTGCTTTACTATACAATAAAAAGGTAAATTATAAAGATATAATCAATGAGTACAGAATCAAAGAAGTATCGTGAAGTTTTCAAAGAAATATTCCTTAAAAGAACAGATTTAGTGAAAGAGTTCGGTGCTTTCATGAATCGAAAGATCTCACGTGGCTCCTCTAATCCTTCCCGGATTCTCACTCATCTGTGGAAGTGTTCACAGCTAAGAGAAAGCCATCTTCACACAGCCCCTTCCTCACATTTCTATTCCCTTCCCCTGAAGTCACAATAGTACTGTTTTCATATGGATCATCCAGACCTTTCTCTATTCATTTATATACATATTCATCCTTAAACATATATTTAATTTCAAAAATCTAAATGGGATCACATACATATATATGTACAGAGACATGCGCAGGTATATCACACACATATATACTATACATATACACACAGACACATGCATATATATCACATACATTTATATATATATAATCTATGTGTGTGTGTGTGTGTGTGTGTGTATATATATATATATATGTTGTTCTGTAATTTGCTTTTTTCATTTTCCATCTTGGAGATTTTCCAGTGGTAAATTCTTTTGCAGACCAATCCACAGTATGAATGCACCATGGTATACTTAACTATTCCCCTACTGATCGATGTTTAGAATACTTGACTTACAACGAGGTTGCATTCCAATAAACTCATAAGTCGAAAATATCAGAAGTCAAAGATGAATTGAATATACCTAATCTACCAAACATCAGAGTTCAGCTTAGCCTACCTCAGATGTGCTCAGAACACTTACATTAGCCTATATTTGGGCAATATCACCCAACACAAAGCCTGTTTTATAACAAAGTATTGAATATGTCATGTAATTTATTGAATACTATACTGAAAGTGAAAAACAGTATGAGTATCATCATGAAGTTGAATCATCATAAGTTCAAGACCATCTATCTATCTATCTATCTATCTATCTATCTATCTATTTTTTTTTTTGCTGCCCCTAACAATGAATGCTTATGCATATATCTCACTTGTTTTCAACCAAAGAGAATTTACACTTTTTTTTAAGTGTTTGAAACACAATCTCAACATTCTGAGGTTAAAGATCAGTGAGGGCCACAGGATTCCTTTCAAAAGCCCTTAGCTGTTGTTGGTAGACTAGCAGAGAAAGTCTATTGGGTTGAATAGAGTGGTCAGCAGGATATTCCTTCTGCTATTGTCATCTGAAAGACTGTGGGAAAAGATTAATATTTTACCAAGCAGTCTTTCTTTTGATAATTATTGTTAATTACCTGTATTAGGTTTTATTACATCCTTCCTATACTGGTCACTTTGCAGTCCTAGGATTTATCATCCTATATGTAAGAAGTGAGTAAAATGCATGCACATTCTCTGCACATCAAGTGAATTAACCTGGCATCAGGCCTAAAGCATGTTTAGCAAATTCTATTCATATTCTAGGAACTACAATGTTATTTATTTGAGCATACTTCCAGAAAACACATACCAAAGTTCCATTTAGGTTCATTTCCTCTATTTTCTTTGATTTTAATAACATGAACATTAATATGGCAATTAGAAATGTTTAGATTCTACTGATGTCAGATAAATAGAAAAATAAAGAAAAGAAAGTGCCATAAACTGTATGAATGGGCCCATCACTAGTCACCATAGCATTCTAAATTAAGAAAGCAATGAGATACCACTTTATACTTCTTGGGAGAGCAAAAACTAGAAAGTGAATAATATCAAGTATTGGTAAAGATATAAGCAGGTACACAGTCATTTCAGAAGGTAATCTGGGAGTATTGAAACAAAGTAAGTACAAATGGGCCTTAAGTCCCAATGGCCTTCTGATATTTTCGTTTTTTTTTTTTGAGGCGGAGTCTTGCTCTGTCACCCAGACTGGAGTTCAACAGCACAAATTCTGCTCACTGCAACCTCTGCCTCCCAGGTTCAAGCGATTTTCTCTGTCTCAGCCTCCTGAGTAGCTGGGATTACAGGTATCTGCCACTATGCCCAGCTAATTTTTGTATGTTTAGTAGAGACATGGTTTCACCATATTAGTCAGGCTGGTCTTCAACTCCTGACCTCAGGTGATCCGCCCACCTCGGTCTCCCAAAGTGCTGGGATTACAGGCATGAGCCACCGCACTCAGCTGCCTTCTGAAATTTTCAACGTGCAATGAGTTTATTAGGATGTAACACCATTGGAAGTCAAAGAACACGTGTATCTAAACATCCATCAGTAGGGGAATGGTTAAATATACCATGGTGTATTTGTACTATGGATTGGTCTTCAGCCACATGAAAAGAATGTAGATTTCAGAGGAATTCTTGCACAGGTCTGGAGTGGGGATATACTCAGAGACGCTCATCATGACATTGGTTGTGATAATCGGGGGGCATAGGTGTCTGTCCCAAGCCAGGTGGTTAGGAACAACGTGGAATTCTGCACAGCAGTAAAAAGCAACCTACTATCTGACCCATAGCAATATAAATAAATTACAAAAGCAATAACCAGTAAGAGAAGTTGGAAAAAGAATGAGATTTAGAGCACCATATAATTGAGATAAATCAAAAGCACATGTACACATCAGATAATGCCATCTGCTAAAAATAAGAATACCTGCATATTTAGGAACATTTACCAAACACACATAGTGGGTGCCATAGGTAATGGAAATGGAAGCAGGGACCAGGAGAAGAAGAAAACAAACAAACAAAGATGAGAGGAAAGATGAGAGGAGCTTGCATGCCCCAGTGACGACAGTGGTCTGTGAAAGGAGGGATAGGATTATCTTAGCTCTCTGTACCTGGGATATGAAATAAAAATACTAAAAATAAAGGAAGGAAAAGAGAGAAGAAAGCAATTTTGCCTGAGGAAATTGAATTTTTGTTTTTTTTTGCTTTTCCCAAAATTCAATAAAATATATTTTTCTTAGATTTAAACAACTGTTTGGTAAAACAGTAATAGCACCACACATTTTCTGCAGAACTGTAAGGTAAAGGAATTCCCACTGCCCTCAAGTATTAAGAGAAATACAAATTACAATGCTTTCTCTTCCTCCATCAATAAGTGAGTAAAATGGGCCGGGCACAGTGGCTCACACCTATAATCCCAGCACTTTAAAAGGTCAAGGCGGGCGGATCATTTGAGGTCAGGAGTTTGAGACCAGCCTGGCCAATATGGTGAAACCTGTCTCTACTAAAAATACAAAAATTAGCCAGGTGTGGTGTTGCATGCCTGTAGTACCAGCTACTTGGGAGGCTGAGGCATGAGAATCATTTGAACCTGGGAGATGGAGGTTGCAGTGAGCCGAGATTGCATCACTGCACTCCAGCCTGGGCAACAGAGAACTCTGTCTCAAAAAATAAAATAAATGAATGAATAAAATGAAGACCAAAACTGGAATGTGAAATAGCAAGATGATGCCACTCCTTTTCCCACACATGATAATTACCACAAAAATCCAAACAGAGTCATGGTGCGAGGCCACACTAACAAAACTGTTACCTTGATGATGCCAACCAAAGTCGTTTTCATCATTAAGATGCCTTCGGTAAAAATGGAAATAGCATGAGTAAGCTTGGCAACCTTTAACAAAGAAAAAGAGGTATGAAAAGTACTTCAGATAAAAGACCCATAACTTCTGGGAAATCAGAAATCATTGGCTAATAGTCCTGGAATGGGCGAAGATAACAGGAAATGAACCTGTAGCTTTAGGATACCTGTGTCCACATGTTCTGGACAGAAATGTGCCTTTTATGCCCGCTGTTAGACATATTGGGTAACTGAGTCAGAAGACAACAGTTCATTCTTTCACATGTGACAAAGCATTTCTTCTTTAGGTTTCATTTTCGCATGTCTAAAATTTAAGGCAGAACTCAATGATCTAGATCAGCCCTTCCGGCTAGAAAAAGACTATGAGACTGAGAAGGTAACCTCCCTTTCACTAGCCTCCCCATTATTTACAAGCTACACCAGCAGGTCCTGATATGGTAGACAGGTGCCAGCTATATTGTTCAATCAGAATAAATGTGGAAATATCAAGTTTGATCATCTAAGTCCCTGACATATTTCTTGAACTTGTGTCAGAACGGGAAATTAACACTGTACATCATATTTTCTATTTTCACTTGATTTTACTTTTGATGTCTTTAAATTATAAATGCAGGAAGGAAAAAACCAGAGGTGTTTGGTGAGAATAACCTCTGAGGCTGTTGAACTATTACTGAATGAACTTAAAATCCGCCCTTAGGAAACAGTTAACGGAATACAGATTATTTTGAGCTGCTCAAAAAGCAGGAACACGAATATGAAAAGTCAGGTAATCTAGCTCAAAGAGAACAAGGGCTGCTTTACCAAGACTATTCTAGAAAAAAAGTGACCAGCTGAGTGAGCTCCATTTCCCCTGAGCATACTGAGGCAACCAAGTCCTTAAATGACACAAGGAAAATATCAAGAATAAAAGGTATGATTCTACTAAAAGCGTAAACCATGTTTATCATTGCGAATGTGAGAAAACAAGTCAGAATTGGTCTGGTGGTCCCCAGCATATGGCAGATGACACAGGCCTGTGATATTTCATGACTGTTAGTTTTTAATATGAAAAGGCAGAAGTCAGAGAGACATCGCACCTCGTATCGTGGGCCCAGCTGGGCATAGTCCCTCAGCTTGTCTTTGTCCAGGCGGGTAGGCACTTCAATAATATCGTGGGTCTGAAGCTTTATGATCTTTAGAAGAGATGTAAACATGCTTTCTGGGATGATCTGCAAAACCTTCAATGAAAAAGAAAGGAGGAAACGCAATGAATACCTGTTTTATTTTTCTTGGCTGACAAATATTAGGATGACAGTAAACAGCAATTTGTTTGTAAAGGGGATGATGAAAAACTTAAAAGAGCTGTTTTAATAACTGCTAGCAGGCACAGGGCTCCATTCCTTTAAATGTTAGTTGCTTACAGAATATAAAGCTAATTCTAAAATGCTGCCATGTTACAGATCTTAAAAAGATCGAGGTTCAAAAATGTTAAGTAACATCACTATAGAGGACTCAGCTAGTATGTGACGCCGGTAAATTTTGAATTCAGGCCTGTCTGGCTCCATGTTCTATAAGAAGTTATTAAAATGAAGATCAAAATTCCCATGAAAACCTGAATTGTGCTCTGACCAGGAGATGCTGGATCTAGATGTGGCTCTGCGATTTAGAAGAAACTATTATAATTTCTGCTTCTACATCTAAAAAATAGAGGTGAATACCACCAACATTTAAAACACGGAAATAAAAGTTCCTGGCAAGTAAAAACAGCTGTACATCCACAGTAGCAATAAGAATAAGCTTCTTTTTAGGTGTTGCAAATTTCTGGAAGCAAATTCAAAACAGGAAAAGAGACATGAATGTACTTTTGGGGGCCTAAGCATACTTTTGTATTTAAAACAACAGTTATCTGGCAAGAGTAAATATCACCCTGATGGATTTCTTACTTTTCTCACATAGGATACCAACTCTCCAGAATAGTACTGCGACACGCTGAGCAGATCAGGGCTATTTGCCTGATTAATACGAAGAAGGGGCAGATCGAGGGCAGAGGCAAGCTGGAAGAAAAATAAGGTATATCTGTTTCTCTGTTTCAGAAAGAGTCCTAGAAATCTTTCTTTCCAGAAAATGTAACATACAACAAAACATTTGAGCTTTACCCAACAGAGGGCAACCACCACCAAATCTCATCCGTATCATTAATAGTTTCTGACAGTATACTTTTTGAAAAACTCTAGTTAAACTGAGATGGCAGTGGTTATTTATTTATTTATTTATTTGAGATGGAGTCTCGCTCTGTCACCTGCCCAGGTTGGAGCACAGTGGCGCAATCTTGGCTCACTGCAACCTCCACCGCCTGGGTTCAAGTGTTTCTCCTGCCTCAGCCTCCTGAGTAGCTGGGACTACTGGTGTGCACCACCCCAACCAGCTAATTTTTGTATTTTTAGTGGAGACCATGTTGGTAAGGCTGGTCTCAAACTTCTGACCTCGTGACCCGCCCGCCTTTGCCTCCCAAAGTGCTGGAATTACAGGCGTAGCCCACCATGCCTGGCTGGCAGTGGTTCTTAAACTGTGCTCCTCAGACCAGTAGCTTTAGCATAACCTGGGAACTTGTTAGACACGCAAATTATTGGGCCCCACTCCACACTGACGTAGTCAGACGCCATGGTGGTGGGGCCCAGCAATCTGTGTTACAACCAGCCTTGCAGGTGATTCTGATGCATGCTCAAGTTTCAGAGCCACTGTGCCACAGAGGACAGCCACTCCTGTGTGGAAATCAAGACGTTCTGATTGATGCACTACTGAATCTGTCCAATCTAATAATGCCGTCAAGTCTAAGAAGTGCCATTATTTTCTGTGCCACTCAGAAAAAAACAAAATGCTGACAACTAAACTATGATATACCATCAATTATAAAACCCATCCCCAGTTACAGAAATGTTAACATATGAAAAACAGTGTAGTAGCCAGGCGCAGTGGTGCACACCTATAATTAAAGCTACTTGGGAGGCTATGGCAGGAGGATCACTTGAGCCTGGGAGTTTGCGACCACCTTGGGCAACACAGTGAAAATCCATCCCCTTCCCCCCAAAAAAGGTGCATTTCAGAATTGATATATACGGTATATGGTAGCTGTGTCAGAAGACATTGAGTAGGCCAGGCGTGGTGGCTCACACCTGCAATCCCATCACTGCAGGAGGCCGAGGCGGGGGGATCATTTGAGGTCAGGAGTTTCAGACAAGCCTGACCAACATGATAAAACCCTGTCTCTACTAAAAATAGTAAAAATTAGCTGGGCATGGTGGCGAATGCCTATAATTTCAGCTACTTGGGAGGCGGAGGCAGGAGAATTGCTTGAACCTGGGAGGCGGAGGTTGTAGTGAGCCAAGATCATGCCACTGCACTCTAGCCTGGGCAACAAAGGGAGATTCCATCTCAAAAAAAAAAAGAGGAAGAAGACATTGAGTAGATTCTTTGTTCATTTACCATGAATTGAAATTACCACGAGAGCATGGGCTGTGCCTGTTATTCACCACTATTCTCTAACTGTTATTGTAGATATTAATACTAGTTTGTAGCAGAGACTCAGTAAGAATTTTTGGAATGAATAAGTAAAATAGCTTAATTCATGCCTAGGGAATAAAGGACACAAAGGTCTTGCCTTTTTAGTACACAGATAAATCTTAAAAAAAAATCTATTCTTCACTTAAAAATAGTATTCCTGAAGACACTCCAACTTATATTATTAATTCAAACTTTAAATATTTCTAGCATCTTTGATACTACGCTCTCATGGAAAAATTGCTAACAATTTCAGTCTATAAAAATACTGGGAGAGATCCAAGATGGCCAATTAGCAACAGCTCAAGAATGTTGCTCCCAGTGAAAGCGCAGAGAACGAGTGGACGCCGCACTTTCCAATGAATTTTTGTTGCCTACAGACAGGGAGATTCCCGGCAGAGGAGCCACACGGGTCGCCAGCGCGACTTTTTTGGCCGGTGCGGCTGTTTTGCCGGCGCCCCAGTGTGGTGTTTCCTGGTGCGGAGTATACGGGACGGTCGGGCTCGGCTGGTCCCATCCCCACAAGGAAAACGGCAATTGGAAGTGCTGAGGACTGAGAGTTTCACAGCAAGCACAGCGAACCCAGGAAGGTCCGGCTCTGTGGGGAACGGGCATCCGCCAAAGGAAAACTAAGAAACAGAAAAAACTTCATCACCGGGTGGAGAGAGATCCAAGATGGCCACGTAGCAGCAGCTCAGGATTGTAGCTCCCAGTGAAAGTGCAGAGAGCGAGTGGACGCCACAACTGCAGACGAATTTTTGATGCCCACAAACTGGGAGATTCCCGGCGAAGGAGTCACACGAGTCGCCAGCACTGGCGACTCTTTTGGCCGGCGTGGCGCTTCTCGGTGTGCAGTATACAGGACTGGGTGCCTAACTTTTAGTCGGGCTCCCCTGGTCCCATCTTCACAAGGAGAACAGCAATTGGAAGCGCTGAGGACTGAGAGCAAGCACAGTTGAACCCGGGAAGGCCCAGCTCTGTGGGGAAGGGGCGCCCCCCGAAGGAAAACTAAGAAACAGAAAAAAATTCATAACCAACAAGCCGGACGTCCACTCAGAGACCCAATCTGAAAGTCGGCAATTACAAAGACGACAGGTGGATAAATCCACAAAAATGGGAAGAAACCAGTGCAAAAAGGCTGAGAACACCCGAAATCAGAATGCCTCTCCTCCTACAGGGGATCGCAGCTCCTCATCAGCAAGAGAACAAGGCTTGA
>PVKP010030403.1:0-27961 GCA_004027715.1 Plecturocebus donacophilus
TCCCAAGTAGCTGGGATTAAAGGCATGTGCCACCACGTCCAGCTATAGTAGTTCAGTTTTAATGATATTTACCAATCCATTAAATTGTCAGCTCCATGAAATAGGAATGATTTCATGTCTTGTTTTTGTATCCCCAGTACCTAACACATCACAGTTGTTCAAGAAATATTTGCTAAATGAATAAGTCAATATTGCATATGGTCTACAGCTCACCTATACTGAGGCCTATTAACTTTCCTTTAAGGTAGCCAGGATTAAAATAGTAATATTACATAATTATATATAACAAAATAATATGCATATCATACATGGAACTCTTGGGAGCTTCTCACAGTTGGCCCCCCAGTGACAATTTTGAGTGTCTGCAATCCACGGTGCACAACAGGAGACTTATGCTTCAATGGGAATTTGTTCAGCCTCTAAAACATTTTCATCAACTGAACTTTTTTTTTTTTTTTTTTTTTGAGATAGGACCTCACTGTGTCATCCAGGCTGGAGTGCAGTGGCATAATCCCAGTTCAGTACAACCTCCACCTCCTAGGTTCGAGTGATTCTTATGCCTCACCCTTCTGAGTAGCTGGGATTACAGGCATGTACCACCATGCTCAGCTAATTTTTGTATTTTTAGTACTGATGGTGTTTCACCATGTTGGCCAGGCAGGTCTTGAACTCCTGGCCTCGGGTGATTCACCCACCTCAGCCTCCCAAGGTACAGGGATTAAAGGCGTGAGCCACCGTGCCTGGTCCTGAACTTCCTTCTTATATTATGATGGCAATAATGCTCTTAGAAAATAATTGGCAAGTTCATTCAGGTTATAAGTCGGTTTGTGGCAAATCAACTCAGAAGTCAGGTACACAGAGCTCAAGTAAATGGGGAATATTTGTTTTTTCCCAATATGGCACAACGAGGTAGAAAGATAATAAACAAGCAGTTAGACCAGTGGGTTTGGCCACGGTGTTGCCACCAGGCTTGCAGAACCCCAAACAAGTTAAGCTCTACCAATACCGAAGAGGAAAGTGGGAAAGTTTCCTTGGAGTAGTTCATCCTCTTCACTGTACGGATGAATTGATACAGCCAACCAATGGAAGTACCATTTACGAACTCTTTACTGCATGCAAAGGGCTGAGCTGAGTGCCTCAGATGTTACTGGCTTTGAAGAAGCTCTACCTTGCCCTTCTAAAAAGGAGGAAACTGGGGCTCAGAGAAGTTGAGGAACTTGCTCAAGGCACAAGCTAATAGAATTTCAACCTAATAAAGCAAATTCCAAACTAAGCTCTTTGCATTACCTCAGTTTGCTTTCTTTCTGATTGTTCATATTCAAGGCTAAATTGGGCATCCCAGACAAGTTCAATCCAGAGAGAATCCTATGGTCTCCTTGTACTCTTAAGTGGCAAAACCACCAAACCTTTTACCAGGACATCTAACATTCTAGTCAAGAAACCAAATTCCATCTTCTCTGATCTTCTTTCCAATCCCTGGTAGAAGCATTTGCAAACACAAATAGTTAAAGGTCACCAGTGAGAAGTAGAAGAGGGATTTTGCATGATCCATCTGTGCTGGGATAATCCGGAATTGGCCGTGAATATGTTGAAGGGCCTACACGCTACACCAGTAATTCTTTTTCACCTGCCATCTACACCAGTCAAATGTGTTATTCTTGTACATTCTTTGGAGAAGAGTGTTAGGCATGTGTGTCTGCAGATTGGGCACTCAATAAGTGAGACAGAAAAGCAAGCTTCAGATATAAATTTTTAAATTCCCAGTTAAAACTTTGAGAAAATAAGCGAGTAGATGATGTGTCCTAGCTGTAAACTGGTTTCGAGACAAAGCGGCTTACATGGAGTTGGTGCAAAGATGAAGGTTAGAAAACATGCATTTTTTCCACATAAGGTATGGAATGAAGTAAAGATCATTGATTTTAACAGCCAGGAGGTTTGGGGATATGGCCGCAACTTTGCCACCACTGCTTGTATGACCTTGAATGAATTCTTTATACTTTCTGGGTCATTTCTTCATGTGCAAAATGAAAACTTGAACTAGGCCGGTGATTTTTCCATCTTTTTCTTAAAGCCATAAAGCCTTTTCTTTATAAATGAACTCTCATAAGGAATCTCAAAATTCTTGCACATCACATCTTCAACTTCCATCAAGACAGCCTCATCGTAGAACAGGCTGGGGCCACAGTACCTTAGATGCATCTTGGCTCTGCAACTGACTAATGGGTGTGACCTTCAGCAAGTTATTTCACCTCTCTGAACCTCATGTGTATGTTTCCACATTCATAAACTGGGGACAACAATGACAGCATCTACCTCGTACAGTGTTGAGGAGAACTAATCTCTATCCTTAGATGGCATGAAACTCCATACATGCTATTGTTATTGTGGATATTACAGCTACCGACAGAGCCACACACTACAGCAAAAGCACAACAAACTTTGCCCAATCACAAACTTAACGGGGGTTTCAATCGCTTACAGTGTGTCATCTGGCACTTACCATTTAAAAGACTTACAAATAACTTTTCTTAACCAACGCTCACAGAGAAGATTTTCTATGTAAAATTATGTTTATCACCTGAGATAAAACCAGAGAGAAATGCAAGTAAGTGCTGTAGGTCAGGATAATGCTTATTTTAGTGGAGAGGGAGGGGATACATGAAGGGGTCCCTGGGGTGACTAGCAAAGTTCTATTTCTTGACCTGCTGTTATAGAGTGTTCTCCTTGTAACAATTCACTAAGTTAAACATTTGTGTTGTGTGGTTTTCTGTACCTTTCTTTTATGTTACAATAAAAAGATTTTTATAAAACCTTTGTCTTGTTTCATAAAACAAAATCAATGAGTACATAAATTATGCTTACTGGCTTCCAAAATGTTAAAATTTGGTCATGTAATGCATATCGGTGTGTGTTACTGCTTTATTACACTTTTAAAAATACTTCTTAAAACGTATTTTACAATGAAAACTTTGTTTGCCATATCTGAAAGTATTTCTGTAGAACTAGCCTCCTAGGGGACACTCTTTGAAAGCTGATGGACATCTGTTAAAATGTGGATTCCAGGATTTTTTTTTAAAAGATACATTCTAAAAAACGGTCTTGTTCTGTATAATTTGACTATCTTCATGAAACACTATTTTTGCCTTAAAAGGGGACATAGCTTCAGTGTTTAACCTTCACTTCCATCATTCTTTCCCATTAAGAATGAATCACAAAACCCAAATATTTCCTAAGATCTGAAACCTTCCTCTAGGTCCATACTTTACAGAATCCTTTATGTGCAAAAAACAAATGATTTAAGTTTCCTGAGTTAAAGAGGGAATTGGGGAGTAAGAGCTTGTCCACCTCGTTAATGCTTAGAGGAGCACACACATTTAGCCCTCCTATCTGTAAAGATGGTACCAGAGTTCAACATGCTTATGATTATAAAAAATTTATGATTTATGCTTGCTAGTTAAATATGCTTATGATTTAAACTTATTTTCTCTGGTAAGAAATAAGCTAGTCAGCACTATAGGCTAGCCAGATGATGGGAAATAGAGACATTTTTTAATGCTACATATTTTAACTTGCTAAGCCTTGTAAATGCTACTGTTTTTTTCTTTTCTTCATATAACAAAAGACCCATCATCCTTAGGATTCCAGATATTTTTTTATACATTTGTTAATGAAAAGCAGTTAAAAGTTCTTTAATAGCAGTTACTGCAGTAAAAGGATCACTGAGGAAGAAAAGACATGCATGGTCTTGGCTTGCAAAAAAACTGTACATTAGGTGACAAGGCAGAGGAACCTATGCTAATAGAATAACAAAGAACACACTCTAAAAAGTGCATCAATAATGACTAGATGATAAAGTACACATAGAATGCATGGTGGCAGTAATCAGATGCAAATATGAGAGGGAAATATTATGAAATTTTAAAGGCTTCATAGTATTATGCCCTGCCCCTCAAAGATTTCATTACATTCGCTGTGTTAAAATTAATTAGGCATCACACACAAAATCTTGAATTGCTTGTGTGTGCAGGGAGAGATAAGAAAGTCTGCAGATGAATGGAAGAAGTAAGAGTTTGCTGGTACTTTTTGTTTGTTTTTAAAGGAATATATTAGACAGCCAGAAAGGAGCAGTAAGTTCACTTTACTTGGCGAAACAGGGAACAACTGAATCTCATGGGCAAATTGCAGCACAAAAAAACAAGAGTAACTGACTTATTCTATAACAAAATCATTCTTAGTAGGGGGTAAAGAAAAAGAATTAAAATAAGCAAAATGTGTTTTTTAAGAGACCCAGATGAGCCCTGTTATCAAATGTGTTCAACAGAGAAGTGTAAAAATAAAAAATTACTTCCCATCAGAATACCAGATATAATACTAAGCGTCAAACTCCAGGCTAGCAATATCAAACATAATAGAGCTGCTGGACAGAAATCTTTAAGATGTGTTGGAGGTTATGCTAATTAACACACACACACACACACACACACACAGAATCTAGTAACGATTAAGTAATGTGTTTGATTAAACCACATGAAATTCTTAAAACTGGAGGATGAAAATGACATTTCTATACTATAAGAACCTCAATACGTAATGAGAATTAGCGGCAACAAATTACAAAATATCTCAAAATACCGTTCTACAAACACTTATACAAACCCTGTGAACTACTACCTTGAAAAATGAAGAAGCATAAATTCATAGCAATATAGTCCCAAATCAGAAAATTGCAAGAACAGTCCAAACATTTGCACTAAACACATAAATCACTACCTTTTCAAATAAGAAAAGTATAGTGTAGTCTTACCTTATTGCTGCAAAAGGCTGGAATAAAAATTACCAACTTATAGAAGCAACTTTCACATGTATCTGAACATCAAATACAACACACAATATAAAATAAAAAATAACTAGAACAGAAAAGTTTTCAGTCTGACCTTAAAAATACTGAGCAAATCACTAGATGAAGCCAGATCAAAAGGAAGGGCATTACACCAGCTTGTAGCCAGATGTGAGAGGGTCCCCAAATGCACAGGGCACAGATGGTATAAAATAGGGGGTGGGGACACAAGCAGATCCAAAACATAATCAAACAAACCTGGTTCAACTTACACAGGTAAGACTATTCTAAAGAATTAATAACTTTCAATGCAACTGATAAGATTTTAAATTTGAGACAAATGATGTTAGATGTCTCAAGCCAAAGTGTGCTCACTAGTTTAAAATTTAAAATTCTTTTGTGGAATCACTGAAATAAATTTTCCATGAGAATATATTCAAAGTCATGGTTACTTGTTTTACATGAATACTGAGAAGACAGTGTTAAAACTTAAACAAAAACAATGGTTATAAGCCACATTATCTGAGAACTTTGGGAAGAATTTAATGTATACCCACAAAATTAATTTCTCCATTTGAAAACAGAAACCCTGTAAGTTTATTAAAATGCTCAAAGTCCTTTAATATTCCCTATTCATCATGTAATGTAAAGTGCTAAAATTAAAATTTTCACCTTAAGCCTTCATTAAAAGTTGCTTCTTCGTGTGTTAAAAGATGGGAGGTAGCATAAATTTTCTATGGAAAACTCAAACACTCAATTTACTTCATGTTCAGTTCTATAATGAAAAGTTGACACTTTAATAAATACCAAATAAACATTTGTTCCAAAATAAAAGGTGGAGAAAAATATATCTGACTTCAATATCAGAAACTGAAATTTTCATAAAGAAATCTTGTGTTTCTTTAAATGAGTTGGTAACTTTTTTCAGGCAGCAACCAAAACCAAAACATTTAACACAGATTCCTTCAATCTCATGATTTCTGAAGGACACAAAAACATAGAATATCCAAAGGCTGTTGTATTGGATATTCTAATAAGGTACACTCAACACACACATATACAATGGGACTCTAAATTTCAGTAGCAATGATGAACAAAAAAATATTGACTTCACAATGACTTTTGCTTATCACTCATATAGTTTAGGGAATACTTATTTGATTTTTTTTGACATTTCTATGTATTAAAGGATCTCTCCAGTTTAGTAACAGCTTTGCTAAGCTATGTTTTGAAAGTGACAATTTTCGTGGAAATTCATTCCCAGGCTGCTTTGATAGTCATTTGAACGGGTTTTGCGTTATTTTACATGCAATTTTATAGCTCTATAACATTCATTTAATCTTGTTCAATGATGCTGAACCCCAGATGCCATAAGACATTATAGAAAGTAGTTACTGCACATATGGAGTAACTACTTTTCTGAACATTAATTTCTTTTCTCTTAACAGGCTGAAATGGTATTTAGAAAAGAGAAAAGCCACCACTCTCTATTAAAGGCTTTATATTATGGACTTCCAGAGATGTGCTTCTATGACTGCTGTGGTCCCAGCCATAAAGTTCTTATTTACGAGCATCATCTACTCAAGTGTCAGTACGAATGGTTTTATCCAGCCTTACTTCATAAGATTGTCACCTGACAGGGGTGAGGGTTGGGAGACTTTCCTCATTTGTCTTCTGTAGGAGTTGGATAAAATCAGGGGTTCTCCAAGAGTGATCTGAGCACCATCAGCATTGGAATCACTAGGGCACTTGTTAAAAAGGCAGATATCCTCCCAGACTTCTAGGCCTGGGGTCAAGAAACGTGCATAATAAGTATCTGAGTGATTTTTCTGCATGCTAAGGGGTGAGAAGCACTGGTAGATGATCTCAAAGGTCCCTTCCACTCTAAAATTCTAAGAGTCTCTGAGCTTTCTTTTAAAAATGGATTCATGTCAGCAACATGAAAGAATTTCTAAAACACAAGACAGTGACTTTTGGCCTCAGTGGGTCAACCTAAATAAATATTCTTAGATTTGGATGCATAAGTAAAAACAATAGAAAATAAAATCAGAACAGTATAATCCAACATGAAAGGAATCTATCTGGGCTTTCTTCTTGGGAGTAGAGGGGCAACCTACTCTAATTGTTATATATGAGCACAGATTCAAAGGGACTTTTCATTGCACCTCAGTTCCTATTTTTTCCACGTCACCCTCTGACTCCTCCTAGCTGTTGAGATCCAGGCTATTTACAATCCTGAGTCATCAGACTCTTGAGTAATTTTAACTGATCTCAATATTTTCTTTTCAGAAGTAAACAATTCACAGGCAGTCCTCTACTTTCATTTGTAATGAGTGAAATCTTGCAGAAACATACAATATAGGGAAGGTAAAGGATAGACTTACATTTTTAAAGGGAAGTTCCATATTCAGAGCTAAAAAAATCAACTCCTAATTTTCTCTCTTTGGGCATATTTGATGAAATATTTCCCGTATTTCCTATATGTGAGTTTATTCTTTTTCTTCCCAACCACTTAGCCCAATGAGAGCCTAGGATTTGAAATATTTTAAGCACATCTGGAGTGATCTAGCTTTGACACATTATGTGCATGAAAGCTAAATGCCTTATTGCCAAGTATCATTTTTACATTTTCTCATCAAATTTTTATAAAAGCATAGGAGCAAAATGCAGTGCGATCTTAAAAGAATTCCACAAACATAGCTGGATAAATTCTGCTGCAGAGCCAGAACTGTTGGCTGGAAGGCAGCGCCACCATGTGATCGTTCCAAAGGCTGTCAGTTTTGTCTAAGGACACAAGTTGGGATCCTCTAAGAGTCAGGCAACTAATAGCAAAAGCCCACCTCCTGTCATAGGAAGGTTATTTTCAAACTCCAAACCCCAGCACCACTTCTGTCTCTGAGAGGGAGAGGGCAAGAAGGACAAGCTGTTTACAAAGAGGACATCTGATTACGGAGTCACATCAGTGGCCAGATTGGATCAGGTATTTAGTGCTTGATTAGGGTAGCTAGTAGGGAGGTTAAGGTGGACAGATTCTGAGTATTCTCCATTTAAGGATGCCTGCACTGGGATGCAGCTTGCAGACTTCAATGCCCAGCTCTGTGGCTGGCTAGCCCTATGTCTTTAACAAGGGACAAGTTCGGCCAAGGCTCAGTTGGTGGACCATACACTATGTCTTATAGGACCCAACTATACCTAAAGCTTCTTAGCTGTAAAGTCTTGTGACTGTGTGCCTGGTGTAGGTGTGCTCTAAATTCAAGAAGATGGGTAAGAGAGAGTCAACTTAATCTTATTTAAAGTTTATTAGAGTTGTGTTTTCCTTTTCACGTTTTTGCTTCATAAAGTGTACCACGAATCTAATAGCAATATTATATTAAATGTTCATGTTTGCAGTAAATTATACCCTAATTTAAGAAATGTGGAAAAGTTGGGGGAAACAGGAAATCTTAAAACTGAGTTAAGTCAGCAGTTCAGAAAGTGCTTATGAAAGACAGTCGAAATAAAGACAAGTTACTTTAAATGAGTATTGTTTGCCCTTACTTTCCCAATGCAGGCAACTGCCTGTGATATAACAATCTAGGGAATAATGGGAGAAGAAAAAGGATATTAGTTTCGATCAGATTTCCTGGCATGTATCACAGACCCTAAGGAATTACAAAGACAAAAAAAGCGAGCTCTTTGGTTTCTATACGGCTGTTTGCAGAGTCCAAGGCTGCACCTGCAAACACTTGGCTGAAAAGACCGAGATTCTACTGGAAGTTTGTGCTTTCCGCACGTCGGCCGAGATGGGTAAACTGCCTTAACACAAAAGTCACATGCCTCACAAAATATTTCCTTCTATCTCAAAAGAGTATTAGCTTCTTTAATCTAAGAAGGTAATGAGAGGTTTTTAAACTGATTAAATCAGCTTAGTTCATACAAAGTCTATTATGACTAAATATTCAATTAAAACAATTTCCAAACCAAAATCTGACAAAATCCTCTCTGAAAGTAATTTAGATGATAGGTTTTTAACATTAGGCAAATTAAATCCTTCTCACAGTTGGTATTTTTGAAAGGGTCAGAAACAGTTGCAGAAGTTCACTGGGGCAAAAATCGACTTTGTGTGCTAGTTATATTCCATGGTCATAAACAACAGAAACTGGAAATATTAACATAAGCCTAACATTCCTATTTCATTTTATTTTTACTTCAAAGGCTACATACATGCAAAAGTTGAACACATCATCACAAATGCTTTAAATAAAGTTCAAAAAATAAAAATACTTCTAAATCCATTTACTTATGGAAATATATGACAATTATAGTGAAGATAATTATATCCTTTTTTTCTAATCTATCAGAAAAATACTTATATTATAAAAAAGAATTTTAATTCATGTCCAGAATAATTTTTTAAAATCCTTGACTCATAATTTTAAAACAAGTTAACTGATAGTACAACGTTTGGAGAAACAAGTCCCAGGCTTTTGCTAATTGGATCAGATATTCTTATACTTCATTTTGAAATCACTAAGGAAACTCAACTTTAGAAAAAAAGCATTTTAAAATACTATGATGATAAGTATTGCAGCTGAGATGGTTACTAACCAAGTGAAGGGCACGACATTTATAAACAGATGTTGTTGAGAGTCCTTTAAAATGTTTGAATGGAGAATTTTATCTAGAAACACATAGAGGAGGCTTAAAGTAGCCTCGACTCTCTCTGCTGGTCAACACTGCAAGAAGAATTAAAACTCCTGGGTACAGTGAAGTTCTCATCAGTGCACCACCCTTTTGAAAAATGTGAGCATGCACTAGCTCCCGTGACTCCAAAATCAAGCCAATCGGGGAAGTGTCTTCGAATGGCCCTACCCTTTATCAGGCAAAAGCAGCCAGAGGCTTGGCCCAGGAGAGGGGAATCGGTGTATTCTGAGCAAGTCTCCATAGTCCAGAGGATGACCATTTCCTTCTAATAAAACCAATATTTCTTTGGTAGCATAATACAATATATATCAACAATCTCAATGATTAATATGAGCAGAATACGCTCAAAGTTCAACTTTGTAAATGTTCACATTCATCCTGGCAATGAGATTTAACTTCCTGCACCTACAAGAAAAAGGGCGAGGACAGCTGCCCAGGCTGGAAGACTACCAATGATGAGAAATGACACACAATGTGAGCAGGGAAAGGGATCATTTAACAAAATGTGTTAGTGTTGACTGGGAAAGCCCTAAGTGGGCAAACACACATGAATTTTGGAAGGAGCTTAATTCAAACAATTAAAATATCACCTTCTCTTTAAATCAGAAACATCAGGTTTTCTATTGGGAGAAATCCCTTGCTACCACTCTAAGCCTTTTGTTGAAAAGCACAAATTGAAATTCGGGTTAGAAATGTTTCCACAGAGGGTCCAAAGACTTAGAGTTTGATTTATATCCTGATACTGAATTGTGATTACAGTTTTCATGTTAGGCAATCTAAGTATTATTTTCCTTTTATTGCTAAAAAAAAATAAGTTTTTAAAAGGAAAATTAAAGATATGTGTGCTGTCAGTGCAAAATCAGATTAAGAATGGTTTTCTTTTCCCTGGAACAGAAAAAAACAATGCCCAGCTCACAGTACGTAGGAATATGTCACAACAAATAATCAGAAGACAGGTTTCTCCAAGCTAGTATCCTCCTTGTACAGTGTGGTATTCAAAAGCAGTCTTGTCACGATTATGCATATTCTCATTAACTAGGTACAGCAGAGCTACTTAAAGGGAAACCGATTTCTTGTGCCTCAATGAAAGGGGAGTGTAGAAAACAATAATTAGGCTGAATAAGGAATTTTAAAGGGCAAAAAAAAAAAAAATGCAGAGTGAAAAGAACAGAGAATTTAGAAAGCCAAAAAAAAATGTTTTGTTTTTTTTTTAAAGCAAATAATGTGATGGTAGAAACCCACACAATCTCCCTCCACCCCACCTGCCACTTTGAGTCCTAATTGCCCATCTGCAAGGACAGAAACCCACTCTAAATTGACCATCATCGGCTTCGGCAAGTCTTCTCTTCACTCTCCCTCCTGTTAAGACCGTTTCCAAAACCAATCAGCAAAGGACAAAGAATTCTTTACAGAGTGCAATTAGTGTTTTCCACGTCCACCTTCAAAAGCATGATGCTCTTCATGGGCTAAAGGACAGAAAAAAAACAAAAAAGAAAAAAAGGAAAGAAAACTTTAAGCAAAGGATGGGCCAACCCTCCTCTAGGCATCTCATTCAGCTTCCCCAAATGTTGGCAAGAACTCAAGTACCGTTGTTTTTTTTGTTTGCTTTTTTTTGTTTTTTGTTTTTTGCCAGTAACTGTTAGCTAAGGCGTGCATTTCCTGAGAAATGTAATAATGAAAATTAAAACAAGGAATAAACAAGCAATGGGCATGCAGCCTGTTTCTTCTTGCTGTGCCTGGGAGGATGAGTCATCTTGACAAGCCGATGAAGAGAGTATGTTGGGCTGCAAGCAAATGCCACAGGGGAAAATGTGCCCCACAAAATGCATTGCGGGGGGATGGGAGGGTGCCTGACACAACCCAAGACAGAGCCACTCACAAGCCTATCTTTAAAAATAAACTAAAAACAAAACAAAACAAAGAACCACACCAGGGTGACAGCAATTATATTTAGGTGCCCCTGCTCCCTACCTGTCAACACTCTCCGTGGGAAACAAAGTTTCATAAAATTGCTAAGTCTTATTTTTCCAAATCATGTTCCTCACTCCTCTCCACCACAGATTTTCAGCCCTATCGTCTGGCTTGCAAAATTACTAATTTTAATTAGGAACTATAGAATTTTTTTTTTTTTTTGAGATGGAGTTTTGATCTGTCGCCCAGGCTGGAGTGCAGTGGCACAATCTCAGTTTAATGCAACCTTCTCTGCCTCCCGGGTTCAAGCAGTTCTCCTCCTTCAGCCTCCAGAGTAGCTGGGATTATGGGCACACACCAGAATACCCAGCTAATTTTTGTATTTTTAGTAGAGAAGGGGTCTCACCATGTTGGGCAGGCTGCTCTTGAACTACCGACCTCAAGTGATCGACCCGCGTTGGCCTCCCAAAGTACTGGGATTATAGGTGTGAGCCACCACGCCCAGTCAGAACTCTAGAATTTATTTTCTTTTTTGAGACGGAGTTTTGCTCACCCAGACTGGAGTGCAATGGTGTGATCTCAGATCACCACAACCTCTGCCTCCCGGGTTCAAGCAATTCCCCTGCCTCAGTCTCCCGAGTAGCTGGGACTACAGGCACATGCCACCATGCCCAGCTAATTTTTTACATTTTAGTAGAGACAGGGTTTCACCACGTTGGCCAGGATGGTCTTGATCTCCTGACCTTGTGATCCACCACCTCAGCCTCCCAGAGTGCTGGGATTACAGGTGTGAACTACTGTGCCAGGCCAGAACTCTAGAATTAAAAAACATTATGCTACTAAAAATATTTTCAAAGACTTAACATTGTTTAAAGTAGAATATAGCACTGGGAGACCCTACAAAATACATAAGATTTTCTCTAAGGCAAAAAACTGAGTGTGAGAATCTACCTCCTGGATCTGGTTAACCATCACCAGGAAGCCAGGTCTGATAAAGCTGGGGTGATTCAGGACTCTAGGGGTTTTGTTCCCTAACATGCTACCCATACTAGCAATGAATGGGGTTCTAGGGAGGCAGATGGGGTTGCCCATTTCACCTTTTAAGCCCCTTTCAATTCTGTGTGGTTGGTTGGTTGGTTTTTGTTTTTGAGATAGGGTCTTGCTCTATCACCCAGGCTGGAGTGCAATAGCGTGATCTTGGTTCACTGCAGCCTTGACTTCCTGGGCTCAAGCAATCCTCCCACCTCAGCCTCCTGAGCAGCTAGTTTTACAGGTGTGTGCACCATACGTGGCCAATTTTTGTCTTTTTGGTAGAGACAGGGTTTCACCATGTTGCCCAGGCAGGTCTAGAACTCCTTAGCTCAAGTGATCCACCCACCTTGGCCTCCCAAAGTGCTGGGATTACAGGCATCAACCACTGCACCTGGCCTCTGTGTTTTTCATATGGACTAAATTTTTCAGACTATTGCTGAGGGGGTGGGCGGAACGGGTCTCTTTTCCCTTCAACACCATCTTGGACATTTACCCTAACCTGCTCCGCACTTGGATAAAACAATGGGAGACATGCACTTTATACCTCCCAGGTCACCTCAGGTTGGCCACACTCTTAAGGAGGGCCTGAAATCTGAACTGATTTAGTAGAACATTTCTCACAGCTTTAACTATACAAATATTTCACATTGTGTATGTGTGTGTGTGTATGTGCATGTGTGTGTGTGTATGTTATTTTTAAGAAAGCTATTTGGGGAAGAAACCAAAGAAAACATGGTTTGATCTGCAAGGAAATTATACTATGCTTCAGGGTCCAGTAGAGGTATCACAGAACTACAGTGACCTGGTTTCCAAATAATAAATCCAGATACACAAAACTATCCAAAGTTCAGTATTACTTCTAGGTATGAGGGGCAGTCTGGGGTGGTCACAGTTGCATACTACAATGTTGATAGGTTAAAGAGACATTCGGAACTGGGAGTGCCTAGTGCACAGAGCCTTAGGTTACTTTGGGTAGAAAGGGATTACAAAATTGCTCTAAGCCTGGAGTTGGCAAACTTTTTCTGGAAAAGGAAGAGAATAAATATTTGTCTTTATGAACCATACGGCCTCTGTCCCAATTATTATTATTAACATGTGTTGTTGTTGTTGTTTCTGAGACGGAGTTTCTCTCGTCACCCAGGCTGGATGGAGTGCAATGGCCCGATCTTGGCTCATTGCAAACCTTCACCTCCTGGATTCAAACAATTCTCCTGCCTCAGCCTCCTGAGTAGCTGGGATTACAGGTGCCTGCCACCATGCCCGGCTAACTTTTTGTATTTTTTAGTAGAGATGGGGTTTCACCACGTTGGCCAGGCTGGTCTCAAATTCCTAACCTCAGGTGATCCACCCGCCTCAGCCTCCCAAAGTGCTGAGACTACAGGCGTGAGCCACCATGCCCAGCCTCTGTCTCAATCCATTAACTCTGCCATTATAGCACTAAAGCAGCTATAGACAATATGGAAACAAATGGGTATTGCTCTATGCTAATAAAACTATTTATGGACACTAAAATTTGATACTCGTATAATTTTCATGTGTCACAAAATATACTTTTTCTTTTGATTTTTTCCAACTATTGAAAAATGTGAAAACCATTGTCAGCTACACCTATACAGAAACAGGAGAGGGGAGGTGAAGAGAGGGGGGCAGATTTGGGTTCCAACTTCCTGCTCTAAACATTTTTCACGCCAGAAAAGACCTTTGTCACTCAGCTGTTCTGAAGAACTTAGCAGAATTGGCCAGGGTGGGGCTGGTCGGGGAGTGGAGACTGCATTGTGAGTTTCTTAGTCAAATAATCTGTATCCAAATCAAAGGTAAGTTATCAATGGCCCAATTCCCATCCACCTGCTAGGGGCCATGACTGAACATGTTTGGCTTCTTTCTACATGGAAGATCTACAGTCACCTAGCTTCTGTGAACTTGGGAATACTTACACTAGGATCCTATTAACCAAACCAGAGTAAAAGCATGAACTGGCCATTTCCAACTTATGTCACCCTGCTGTGAAAAAGATTTCAGCTCAAACCTCATTTTTTCAAATCACTTCTGCAGCAAATGGTGTATGCCCTGCTGAGTAAAGGACTGCCTGCTTTGTTTACAATAAAGAGAACTGCTTGTTTTTTCAAATTCAAATTTTTATTTGAACTATCTTTGAGTTTTTAAATGTTAACTTATGCCCTTAAAATACGAATTTCTGTTGAGACCCTTACTCGGTTCTGTATTACATACTTTGCAATGGCCTCTACCTCTGGGGTATCTATTTGATTCAACTGGCCGAGCTGCAGTTTTCTTTCCCCTCGTTTGGATTTTTTCTTCCCTGGAGCCATCATAACAGCCAAGCAGTGAATCATCTTGCCCTTTGTCAGTCTTATGTGATTATTGCCATGGCCCTAAAAACTAGCCTAACCACTCTGTGGCCTTATGATTTGATAAAACAGATATCTTATCATCTATGTTGAGCCTGCCGCTAACCAATGTGCCACCTGGAAACTTAATCATAGAATTTTGAAGTAGAAGGAAACTTGGAGATCATCTAAGACCAACCTCCTCGATATTCAGATGAGAAAGTAAAACGATGAAAAGTTGACACTTGCTCAAGGTCACACTGGTGAAGTGGGACAAAAATTCAAAGTGCCTGACTTAACTACTCCAAATTGGTGTTCTCCTTTTTCGAGTCAAGTGTGGAGCTGGTTCAAAGGTAGGAAAAAATGTTTTAGCTCCATACATAAATGCCAAGAAAACACACTTCCTTCTGTAGAGTTTCTGCTAGTCTTGTGAAATAAAAAAAGAAAACCCTTTGATGCCCTTTCAATTAATATCTGGGGTGAAAATACAATTAAAGTATCCCTAAAGAATAAAAATGGCATCAGCAAATTTGCAACTTCTACACTGCACAGCCAATAAGCAACTTCTGCCCTGCCATTTGTGTGTCTCCTTTATTTGAACTTCCATTTAAAATTCAGAATATCTGCAGTGCCAGATCAGTCCCACTGCTTAACACTGGAGTCATTTGGCCTGTAATTATATGGTTCCTTACAGGGAGGCCTTAGTGTTAATATCCTCTGTCATACTAGGATACTCACAAAACAAAATTTGCTTTTTTTTACCCTTTTTGGCAAAGAATTAGACAAAGTGAAGCAATGATGAAACGTATTTCAGCAATTCTAAGATGCACTCCTCACCACTACCACACACATATTTGAAGACCTCTGGTATACCAATAATGTGTTACAGTTTAATTGGGAACCTTTTATTTTTCTTTTTTAGTAATACTAAAGTCATGGAGCATCTTCTCTTCAAGAGCATCTTAGAGTAAATGAAATACGGTAGTTAAAAAAATGGGTTATAAAAAACTCTAAAATCAGTTTTGATATAGGAAATTTACCATACATGTGTAGGGCTGTCATCCTTTTCTCTAACTCATTGAAACGTGTAACCTGCAGTTTGATCTACCAAACATCGGTTTAATAGCACTAAGATATTTTCGTTATGAAAAAGAAGACCTTTTCAAAAGAGCACACAAAAGCAATGAACATGAATCATGATGGAAACAATGGGTCCACACACCTATTCATACTGTTAACATTTCACCACTAGGCGTGAATTCTCTCTCGGTTCTGTGTCACAGTCATTCATAATGAGGAAGTATTAGCATTTCAGTAGAACATTCAATCATACCTGTGCTCAGAATGTATTTCTTCTGCAAATACAGATGTTATACATTATAAATTCCTGTTTATGAAGGGATGATTGAATATCTACCTGCCAGTTCATATAATGACATTTTTGTTATTGTTGTTTCCAACAGAATGTAATTTTTTGGGGGGGAATCACAAATTTCAGTTCAGGTAGAAATTTTTGAAATAACAAATACAGTACTTGTTATTTCCTTTTCTGATCCATACGGGTAGGCAAGAATAAAATCTCATTTTAATTTCTGAGACTAAGCTTTTTTTTTTAAACACTTAAATGTAGTTTACTGAATTCTTTTCTGAATTACCAATTTCAAATGAGTCTGCCTTCATCGAATTTGCAAAATGGTTTCTATCGTTAAAAGTATGATAGAGTAAGCTAGATAGAGTAATAACTGGAAATGAAGCACTTACGTTTATAAAATACTGCTTTAAAAGTTATGTGGGGCAGAAGTTCATAGATCTTTTCTAAAACAGTCGCTTCACCCACTAAAGAGGCATTTACATTCCAGACTTGGACGACGTCTTCGCGGTCCCGAACACTGACACTAACTCCTATTACTTCGTCATCTGAGGGGAGGACAGGAAAAAAATAAATGAGTGATACCTTCAAGTCAGTCTGATCGTTTTTAAGAACCTAGTCAGTTAAGGTACCTGAAAGTTAAGGATAAGATGGAAAAATGAAGGTGGCACAAGACAACTTGTAAGAAATAATTGTTTCTACGGGGAATCATTGGAAGAAAGCAAGTTAGTGCACAAAAGCTACAGCAGTCATATCCCATTTATCCAGGGACTTATATAAAGTGTTCCAGCCAAATGCATTTTCCAGATAAGTAATTTACCCTTTTTAACATTACCAAAGCTTTGTGACTATTTCTTACTCTGTTTTGATGAGACTTTTTCTAAAATGGGTTGCATAATTCCTTGCCCTCTGAAAGCCAAGTGAACTGAAATGAACTTTTCCTTGCTGACTTGCTGTCTCTGTTAAGGATAGCAAGAATTTCTCCTGACTTCCTGCCAAGCTTTCAGGGAACCTGGAGTGGTCAGTACTATATGCCCTGACACTAACTGGACCCAGATTGTGCATTCTCAGCTGCTCATCTGCTTTCTGTGCTTTACTTGTCTGCTCCTTTCCTATGAATTCTTCCTGCTCTCTCTGATGCCTCCCTCTAGAAATCCCTTTTCTGGTGTTGGGCATTATACTGTGGGCTAGAGACCCAATGACCATCTGTTAGCACTGTGTATACAGTGAGAGTAAAATCTTCTCTGAGTACAGCTCTGCTATTCTAGGATCGTCCTTCAATGAATGAATGTTAAGGCATTTATCTACATTGATTAAGGTGGGCCTTTTTTTTAAAGAATAAAATTCCAGATTAGGGCTGGCTTGTACATAGTTGAGAATGGCAGATGGATAGTAAGGTGTTAGACTGTTTTATCCTCCCTTGCAGTCACTTTGTTAACACTAATTTGCAGCAAAATGAAAGGAACAGAAACTTTTGATTCCTGGTTTTCCTTGTTCATGACATGGTAATGAAATACAGTCAACTCTACGGACTTTCATAAACAGCATCAATAAGTAGTATGTGAGAGATAAGCATTATCAATATAAGAAAATTTTGCTTTAGTTAGTATACTTTGCCTAATTTGCTGGCCTCTATAAATCTAAATATTAATGCCATCAGTTTTTCTAGTTGTCTTCTGGAAGTTAAAACATTTCAGTATTAGAATATAATTTAAATAAAAACATATCCAATTTAGTGCAGTAATTTCTCTGTTCTTCCCTTCTCCTTCTCCTCCTCTGTATTCTTTTCTTTTTTAAAATGAATTTGATCCTGGCTAAATGTGTATGACTTGACACTAAATAAGTCCATTTATATAAATACTCAAAAGCAGGTAAAATTAGCCTCTGATGTTAGAAGTTAGACTGGAGGCTACCTTTGAAGGAAGGAAAGACAGCAGAGGAGGTTGCTGGGGGGCGGGTAATGTCCTGCTTGTACATCTAGATGCTAAAGTTATATGCTTACTTTGTCATTATTTCTCAAGCTATTCACATACAACGTGTGTATTTTTCTGTGTATCTGCTACATTTAAATAAAACAGTCAAAAAAGATAGTACCTTATCATGGCCATTCACAGAAACTTTTTATTCCATCAAGAAAATATTTTTAGGTACAGATTCCTTACTTTGTAATTTACACTTTAAAAATAGTCTTGCCAGAGCTCAATTATATTTTATATAAAAATAAAAATCATCAAATAAGAAGGGAAGCTTTGCAGTTTACCACTTTCAAGAGTGGCCATGAAGTCACAAGATCACCCTTTTGGGGAAATGTTCGTGTTTCCAGTCTTTTGGTGTCACCTGTTTCTACGCTATTGGTCAAAGCTGATGTAATAGATGGATGGTGATCATGCTTAACTGTCAATATTTCAGTTTGGTTTGGCTCTTGGCAACCAGGCATAGTTACTAGCACAGCACTTTTACAAATGGCTCCGTTAAAAAAAGGCTGCAATTCTTATCCAAAGGCAGATCTATCAGCAAACATGTAATATTCATAAGTAGAATCAACCAGCAAAACCTTGATTATTTTAGGGTACTGGCAACATAAGACATGAGAGCTGGGAGGAGCCACTGCTTAAAGATGAGGGGAGTGAGGCCCAGAGAGATTAGCTGACTTGCTTAAAGTGGCAGAGCTAGTTAATGGAAGAGCTAATGGTTAATAGCCAATGGTGCTCTCATGTCCCAAGTCTACCACAAAACAACTGGTCTTCTTTACTCAATACCGGCTATTCATTACTACCTTAGACTATTTTTCCCTGGTTCTGGAAACAGGAATAATTGATGCAGAAAACCTCCTCTCCCAGGGACTTATGTGTTTATAATTATACACGGGATACATTTTTGGCTGTATATTATCAAGTTGCTAAATATTCCCTATTAAAACAGAAGGAATCTGTACTTAGACAATTTTATCTTAATCCAGGTCTTTTTTTTTTTTTTTTGAAACCAGGGTCTCTCTCTGTCACCGAGGCTGCAGTGCAGTAGTGTGATCATAGCTCACTGTAGCCTCTACTTCCTGGGCTCAAGTGATCCTCCCACGACAGCCTTCCAAGTTGCTAGGGCTATGGGTGTATGCCACTATGCCCAGCTAATTTTTGCATATTTTGTAGAGACAAGGGTCTCTGTTACTTAGGGTATAGTTTCGAATTTCTGGCCTCAAGTGATCCTTCCATCTTAGCCTCCCAAAGTGCTGGGATTACAGTCATGAGCTACCAAGCCCAGCCCAGGTTTTGACTTAAGTGAATAAAAAGTAGTATAAAAGTAAGCAAAACAAAAGTGGAATGATTGGAACTCCTTGTGAGATGAATCTGAACTGTGCCCCAGGACTGGCAAGACCTACAGGGCTCTCAAACATAGTCCCATCTAAGACATCCAAGGGACAACTGATCATTGTCATTAGCTAAAAAGAAAAACTTAACTGAAAGCTGGGGAGGAAAAATAGTATTCTAAATGTTACTTCAGGAGCAGTCAGAAGGAACTACCCAAAAAGAAAACAAAACTTTAAACAAGCAATTAAATTCTGCTTTTTGAGTGGGTTCATCATAAACACAAAACACTTAGAAATACCCTGGATATTTGAAAATGGTCTCCAAAGGAAAGCCCTGAAGAACTTCTGTCTTATCCTCCACTGTGAAATCACGCGTAATAATGATGAGTAGTCCCCACTTACCACTCTAGTCCTCCTTGAGCAGGGGACAGAGAGAAGAAGAGGAAGGGGTTGGGATAGAGAAGGACAGAGAGGATTGTGCTTGACCACCTACAAACTTCACTAGACACCAAAAGCATTTTCCCCTTCTGGAAGAACTGGAACAGATAAAGGGAATCTACTTTGTGTTAAGAGCCCCGCTAATGTCAGATTTTTCTTTTCTGCCTATTTATTTTGGACAAATGGTTACATATACTATTAAGTTGAGCTAGGAGGGAAAAATATATGTGAATATATACATACATGTATAAATATAATATGCACATATGTAAATATACATATGTACATAGGCACACATATCTAACACTAAACGCCACAATCACATGAAAAAAAAATTGAGTAACTTTGTAGTTCCAAAATAATCAACTTCAAAACATGTAAAAAGTCAAACACATGACCACAAACTTATGCAAGAAACAAGCACAAGCCAGGAGCACACGAAGCAGGGCCGGCCGGAACCGTGGGCTGCTTTACCTGCTGCGGTACAGTCTGTGAACTGTTCCCCGATGGTTGCCAACAGCAACTCTTTCCAAACTGTGGACTGATGTGGGAAAAGAATAAAAAACAGACAAAACACACATATTTTTTTAGAGAATTATCCTCAGGAGCTAAACAAGTTATGTTTTCTTCAATGTCACATATACTTTCTGTGCCCATATTTAGAGTCCACAGACACCTCCAAATCCTAGGTGCAAACATTTATTATAGTGGCGTATTTTTCACTGGTTCACAAATAACTTTACAAAGATGTAAATAAGCCAAAGTCTGGCAAAAGCTAATTGCTAGTGAAATCCCTGTTGAAATTCAGAAGAATTTCTAGGGAAAATGTATTGAAATGACTTAAAATTTTCCAATTTCTTTACCTCTCACTGATTCAAAACGTAGAAGTTGATTATATGTGGATGCTATTAGTAAAACCTTTCTCTTGAAAATCCTTTTTTTTTTTTTTTTTTTTTACAACTTATGAGGTACTTCAAAGGTTACACAAGTAAAGAACACTGAAGGATATTTCTTGTTTATTAAATACTAGAGTCTTGGGAAATTCCATTCACTTGAGGCAGACTGTTTATGGGAGGCAATAGAACTGTATGTAAGAAATGTATGTAATTTCCCTGGAAGGTTCAGTGCATGTTCTGGTCTGCCTCCTACCAATGAGAAACACTGGAGTTTCTTTCTCCTCGTGATCTGCTAGTGCCATCCAACAGACAGCCACATTATTTCCACTCACATTATTTCCTTTGAAAAGTTCTTGGTCCCATTTATCCTCCTTCCTGCAGTTCACAGGCTCCAAATTGCCCCCAAATGGGGTTTGAATCCTGAGAGGCTGCTTGCTATCTGAAAACCAGGTGGGTTAATGACCTCTCTGATCATTAGTTTCTTTAGGTGAACAAGAAAATAATAATAGGGCTGACCTTCCAGGGCTGCTGTGGGTATGAAATTAGTCAACAAGTGTGCTCAAAGGGCTTAGTACAATGACTGCAATAAAAGGGCTTAACATTTAAGATCCATGCCATAAACAGTTGCGTGTTTGCTATATTCCAAGTGCTCAATACATATTAACTATAATAACAGTGTTTATTATTATGTCCTGATAAGCTTAAAGTCTTGCTGAATCTTTAACCAAGGCCATGGCAGTCAGCGAGAGAACTGAAAACTGACCTTTCATCCTTTTCTCTTTCCTAGCCCATCCCTTCTGGTCTGCTAGTTTCCCACCTAGGAACCATTACTTACGTTTTCTATCTGTCCAGCTACAGTCCTTTAAGCTGTTAATGATGAAACTGACTGAGAGTTGGGATAGGCCATTAGGGGAAGGGAGACTTCACCCTTCTGCTTTGAATTCAGGCAAGTTTCGCCCACAAGACTCCCACTAGTTGATGATGACAAGGAGGCTAAACTGCCTGGGATGAGGGCATTTGCACAGATATGAAAGCATTATTATTTGTGACCCAGTGCAGCCAAGTGAGTTAACAAGGAGAGAGAGGACAAAACTGCCTTTCCGCTGCTTTTCAAGGAATGTTGATGTCATGATTACTTCTGCTAGAGTTCAAAGTCTAGTGTGAATAAATAAAGAACACGGAAAGGCAAAAAGTGTTCATAATGAAATTTTAAGAGCACCTTATATTCTCTCATTCTCTTATATTCTCTGCTCCCCTGATATTTTTTATTATGTAGGCCAAATAACAGTAAAACCTTGGAGCTTCACATCTTGACTAATAGTTTGCACCTTTGACAAATAAATCTGGTGATATCTTTAGGTATGTGCTTATAGGAAAATGACTCCAGCTCAAGCATATGGGTCCCTGGAGGCATTACAGTTCTTTGAGGTTATCCACATGAAAGAAACCATGAAAAGGTGAAACTGGGTAGCATTTCCCCTCTGTCCATTTTCAAATAAGCTTTTTGGTTTTCCACGGCTTAAGATAACCGGTTTTAGTGTTCGCATTCATTTCCAGTCAATATGATGAATTAGAGCTCACTCTAGGAAATCTGGGTTTCTGAGACTTGACCACTGCAAACCAGCATCCCACCAGGTCATCACACCCTCCAGGTTCTCATCAGCCCCAGTGGGAGATGGAGCAGAGTGTCTCATGAAACCCCAAAGGATGGTAAAATGCCAACCCTCCCCATTCTCTGTGCCATGGTCATATTCAAAACTGCTTTTGCTCCCCTCATAGAGGAGGGATGAGCCTTTGGAAGGAAAGATCCTGCTTCGGATTTCATAAAACCAATTGCCCTGTGTTAGTCATGGCTTTCAAGGGAATGCCCACCATAAAGACATTCACTCAGCTTTTCTGTGAAGTTCACAGGCATTTACTCCTGCAGACTGCATCATACAGTCACATATTATACCACGTCTATGGAGAAGCACAATCATACACTTTCAAGGCGACAGTATAAGGCAGAAAATCATCGAAGTCAGAACAGAATTTCTCACCCGCCGCCTGTTTGGGGGCTGCCAAGTAAACAGGCTGTCTACAAAGCACAGAATGCTGATGACAGGCAGTCAACAACCCCAACCCTCGCTGGTTATAGACGAGGATCAGAAGGAACTTACCGTGCTGTCCTTGGGGACTTTCATCTTCCATACGCCGCCCTTTGCATTACTCTCCTCTTCCCTGGGCCAAAGACCAACGTTTAAAGTTAGACTCAGGACTAAGTGATTCTACATACATTTAAATATCTCTACATACATTTAGTTTAACAACAGATGACCTTAAAACAAAAATAATTGGGCATTTTTCTTAATTTTTATTTTTTATTGTGGATACATAATAGTTGTACATATTTAAGGGGTATATCTGAATTTTTTTTCTTAAAGACTAGGTCTTATTCTGTCACCCAGGCTGGAGTGCAGCAGCATGATCATAGCTCCCTGTAGCCTTGAACTCCTGGGCTCAAGCAGTCCTCCCACCTCAGCCTCCCAAGTAGCTGGGATTATAGGCATGTGCCTTCTCACCTGGCTAATTAAAAAAACTTTTTTTAGACATGAGGTCTCTCTCACTTTGCTGCTCAGACTTGTCTTGAATGCCTGACCTCAAGCAATTCTCCCACCTTGACCTCCCAAAATGCTGGGATTACAGGCCTGAGCCACAACATCTGGCCTACATGTGATATTCTGATACATGCATACGATGTGTAATCAGGGTATTTATCTATCCATCACCTCAAGCCTTTATCATTTCCTTATGTTAGGAACAGTCCAATTCCACTTTTTCAGTTATTTTGAAATCTATAATAAATTATTGTTAACTATACTTACCCTACTATGCTCCAAGACCTCATTCATTCTAACTGTATTTTTATATTCATTAATCATCCCCTCTTTATCACACCCCATCACCCACAACTTCCAGGCCTCTGGTAACTATCATTCTACTATGTTTCTCTGTCAATTAAGGTTTTTTTTTTTAGCTCCTACATATGAATGAGAACATGAGATATTTGTCTTTCCATGCCTGGTTTCTCTCACTAAATATAATGTTCTCCAATTCCATCATGTTCTTGCAAATGGCAGAATTTCATTTTTCTGATGGCTGAATACTATTCCATTGTATACATGTACCACACAGTCTTTATTCATTCATGTGCTGATGGACACTTAGGTTGACTCCATATCTTGGCTCTTGTGAATGGTACTGCGATAAACATGGAAGTGTAGCTATCTCTTCGACATACTGATTTCCTTTCTTTGGGTACATATCCGGCAGTGGGACTGCTGGGTCATGTGACAGTTCTTCTTTTAGTCTTCTGAGGAACCTCCATACTGTTCTCCATAGGTGGCTGTGCTAATTGACATTTCCACCAACAGTGTATGAGGGCTCCCCTTTCTCCACACCCTCACCAGCATTCACTATTACCTGTCTTTTGGATAAAAGCCATTTTAACTGGGGTAAGACTGGACATTTTTAAATAAACTCTTCCCCAGTCCTTTTGTTGGAAACAGAAGCAGAAGAGAGAAAAGGAAGGAGCTACGGATAGAGAGGGCAGAAAGTGGCCTTCAGTGTCTACATGGGCAGGGAGGGCAATGGCGCTTGGGGTGGTGCACAGAGGCTCCCTCGACTTTGGGACTGACAATGAATACGGCTGCTTCATACATGGGAAGGCCCTTACACATCAATGTCACAGTCACAACACTGTCTCATGTGATTCTCCTATCAACCATGTATCAAGGCCTCGTGGGTGTCCCTGTAGGGGACATCCGTGGTGTGTCACTGTTTAATATCTGCTCCCTTTCCAGTAAGAGCATCCCAGTTTCCCTCTGAAGAGCCACCTGCCCCCTGCTCTTCTGTGAGATCCACTCAGGCAGGGTTGATTCCACATCCTGGCTTCAAAGATGGTCTTGTGACACAGGCTAGCCTATGAGAGTACTGCCTCTTCCTAGTCTTTGTAATTGGCCAGAAATGGAAAAGTGACCCAAAGTGGGACAATGAGAGCCAGCCCTGGGATTTTATCCTGGCTGCTGAGTGCTGACATTGGTAAAATTGCAGGACGTAAGACTGGAGCATATGAAGGTCACTTTGCCATCTCAGATGGTAGATAATTAAACCAAAAATTAAATCAATGTAGGATAAAGCAAAATAATTCTGGTGGGGAGCATCAGATTCCTGATAACCCTGGAACTGGATCTGCCAGAAACTGGCCCTACCAGTGAACTTCCCAGTCACAGGTAAAAATATATTCCAGTTTTTTTACTCAAATTAGGTTTCTAGTGGCTGGGAGTGGTGGCTCATGCCTGTAATCCCAGTACTTTGGGAGGCTGAGGCAGGCAGATCACTTGAGCCCAGGAGTTCCAAGACCAACCTAGGCAACAGAGTGAAACCCCATCTCTACAAAAAATAAAAAATAAAAAATTAGCTGGGGGTGGTGGCACGTACATATAGTCTCAGCTACTTGGGAGGCTGAGGTGGGAGGTTCACCCGAGCCTGGGAGGTCAAGGCTGTGATGAGCTGTGATGGCACCACTGTACTCCAGCCTGGGTGATAGAATGAGACCGTGTCTCAAGAAAAAGAAAAATAAAGTAGACCAATCAACCAAACAAAAAACACAAAAACAAATCAAGTTTTTGTCATTCACTACTAATCAAGATGAGACACATTTCCATTTTATTAATGAGTAAATAATTCAGAAAGACTGAATGACATAAGGATTCATTACTAACTGGGACTCCAGACTGGGCAAACTAACTTACTGTCCATCTTCTTCACTACATCAAGCTATTAAAGAAGGAGGACAGTTACCCCCCAACCCTGGGCCATGATCAGTATCACAGACTTTCTGTGTGGTCCATATGAGACACACGTCTCAGGTGATATGATCTTTTATGAGGTTCACAAACATTTCCCTCCCACCTTCACCTTAAATTACACATTAGACACTTACCAGAGTGGTCGCCTCTCTCCTCTCATTAAATGATAACTACATCTCAAAGGCAGGCTAGTCACAGGAGGGATATTATTGTATACACTCCAGAATATCTTTAAAAGAAAAACAAACATTTTGTTTAATATACCCAGTATTGATTTATTATGCTGCTAGATTATAAAATTAATGCATTAAAGAAACATTTTTATTCTCATTGTTTTATCCATTCAAAATAGATTTTTCTCAATATCCCTTCTAATTCTCTGTTAGAAAATGTATACCACATTAAAGAATGCTGGACTTGGTGGCTCACGCCTGGAATCCCAGCACTTTGGGAGGCTGAGGCAGGTGGATCACTTTAGCCCAGGAGTTTAAGACCAGCCTGGGCAATGTGGCAAGATCCCATCTCTACCAAAAAAAAAAAAAAAAATTAGCTGGGCATGGTGGCAGCTACCAGGAGGTTGAGGTGGGAGGATAACTTGAGCCTGGGAAGTCAAGGCTGCAGGTGAGCCAAGATCTCACCACTGCATTCCAACCTGGATAACAGGAGTGAGACTCTGTCTCAAAAACAAACACAACAAGAAAAGATGTTCCTTGCTGATGCTGTGCCAAGGTCTACGTTTCAGGAAGTTATGGTCATTAAGCAGACATTCCCATGCAACATGTCCACACATAAAACTGGAAAGGACTTTGCTAACAATTCTTCTGACAGCTAGATAGTATCTACTAAAGCCTTTAGTACTGAATGTATGTACTGAACATATTTATAACTATTTCATTATAATAGACCCTGTCTTCTCTCTAAGCCTAGAAGGAATCTGTGATGCTGTGGCTTGGGGGTTGAGGGGTAAAGGAGATGGCAAAGAAAAACCACCTTAGACACTCCGTTTCCCCCTTATCTCTCCGCTGCTAAAGGAACAGGGAACAACTTAGGCATTGAAGCAATAAGCTGCGCAAGATACACAGTGTGACAGACGGCATGTCTGTGTCTTCCCCAAATTCATATGCTGAAACCCTAACTACCAATAGGATGGTATTAGCAGGTGGGGCCTCTGGGAGGTAATCAGGTCACGAGGGTAGCGCCATCATGAAGGGCTTGGTGTTCTTATAAGAAGATGAAGAGAGCCAGCCCTCCCTCTGTCGCGTGAAGGTACAAGGAGAGGGTGGCCGTGTACAAACCAGAAGAGGCCCACACCTGGATGTGTTCATGCCTGCACCCTGATCTCAAACTTCCAAACTCCAGAACTGTGAGAAGCAAGGGTTTGTTGCATAAACTGTTCAATCTATGGTATTTGGTTATAGTAGCGTGAGCTAAGACACAGGGCAACTGGTAAACAGAAATAGATTACATAAAAATAATAAAGTAATACTAATAAAACAGGAAGTCTCAGCAAAGACAGGTGGTCTGGAGTTGTCCTCTATGCCAGGCTTTGTTCTATAAACATTTCCACATTTATGCAACTTATCCTAGTGACATTCTTAGGAGGAGGTGTGATTGTTATCCTTGTTTTAAAGATAAGGACACCAGGCAAAGACGAACCTGCCCAAGAGTCACTGGTTGGTATGACCATTAGGATTAGGATGAGGATTGAGGCTATGAAGAAGAAAATGCTTCCCCATTTGTTTGGAGGAGGTTATAGAATTACTATGCTATGAATGCTATGCACAGAATTACTGTGCAAACAAGAAATATTTTTCTGTGTGGTGAGGTAAGCATAGGGTGATCATCAGTGTCTCCCAGTGGGTCTGAGGAAATCAGTATGAGTAAAAGAGCAATTAGAAAAATCAATCCTGGAGAGATCCAAGATGGCCGACTAACAACAGCTCAGGAATGCAGCTCCCAGTGAAAGCGCAGAGAACGAGTGGACGCCGCACTTTCCGACGAGTTTTTGTTGCCCACAGACCGGGAGATTCCCGGCGGAGAAGCCACGCGGGTCGCTGGCGCGACTCTTTTGGCCGGTGCGGCTGTTTTGCCGGCGCCCGGCGCAGGGCTTCCTGGTACAGAGTGTGCGGGACGGACGGGGACGGGTTCGGCTGGTCCCATCCCCACAAGGAAAACAGCAATTGGAAGCGCTGAGGACAGAGAGTTTCACAGCGGGCGCAGCGAACCCGGGAAGAGGGGAACCGGCGTCCGCCAAAGGAAAACTAAGAAACAGAAAAACTTCATCACCGGGCGGAGA
>PVKP010030404.1:0-27960 GCA_004027715.1 Plecturocebus donacophilus
CCCATATTTCTTGGAGACTTTGTTCATTCCTTTTTACTCTTTTTTCTGTCATCTTGCCTTCTTGTTTTATTTCATTGAGTTGATCTTCGACCTCTGATATCCTTTCTTCTGCTTGGTCAATTCGGCTGTTGAAACTTGTGCATGCTTCGCGAAGTTCTCGTGTTGTGTTTTTCAGCTCCATCAATTCACTTATATTCTTTTCTAAGTTGTCCATTCTCATTAACATTTCGTTAAATCTTCTTTCAAGGTTCTTAGCTTCTTTGCATTGGGTTAGAACATGTTCTTTTAGCTCACAGAAGTTTCTTATTATCCACCTTCTGAAGCCTGATTCTGTGAGTTCATCACACTCATCCCCCGTCAAGCCTTGTTCTCTTGCTGATGAGGAGCTGCGATCCCCTGTAGGAGGAGAGGCATTCTGATTTTGGGTGTTCTCAGCCTTTTTGCACTGGTTTCTTCCCATCTTTGTGGATTTATCCACCTGTTGTGTTTGTAATTGCCGACTTTCAGATTGGGTCTCTGAGTGGACGTCCGGCTTGTTGGTGATGAAGTTTTTTCTGTTTCTTAGTTTTCCTTCGAGGGCCGCCCCTTCCCCACAGAGCTGGGCCTTCCCGGGTTCAGCTGTGCTTGTTCTCAGCCTCAGCGCTTCCAATTGCTGTTCCCCTTGTGGGGTTGAGACCGGCCGAGCCCGACCAAAGGGGCATCCAGTCCCGCACACTCCGCACCGAGAAGCGCCGCGCCGGCCAAAAGAGTCGCACTGGTGACCCGTGTGGCTCCTTCGCTGGGAATCTCCCAGTCTGTGAGCATCAAAAATTCGTCTGCAGTTGCGGCATCCACTTGCTCTCTGCGCTTTCACTGGGAGCTACAATCCGGAGCTGCTGCTACGTGGCTATCTTGGATCTCTCTCCCAATATTTCGTATTTTTATAGTAATTTATCCTTTTCATTTACATTTTCAAATTTGTTCCTCTCAACTATTTGTAATATATGCCCATAACATCCTCTCATTTTCCTTTTTGTGGGAACCTGTGTCTCCATCAAACCAAGAATCTTCTTTAGTGATATCTAGGACAGATTGTTCCTCCTCGTCTGTTAGTGACCCATCAGCCTGTTGAGTACTGGGAAACCACAGTGCCTGGTACTGGCAGGTTTGTTGCTTTCATTCTTTCTAATCTTGATCTTTTATGCTGAAGAGTTAGTTTATTTATCTATTTTAAGAAGGTATTTAGACAAAGATGCTATTTTTAATTTCAAAATGAAAATTATGTTGTTAGGATTAGTCTCTGTATAAGTCAGAGTCACATTTTAAATTTTCCTAGGACTTGGTTGGTTTTCTCAGCACACTCCCAGCTCCTGGCAGGTTTGCATAGAGCAGGCAAATAGGAAAGTTCTCATAGAAAAATTTGCATGTATATGTGGATAGGGAGGTGATGGAGTGGGGCATGCATGGGAAGATACAGGAAAAAGAAAACTGTTCTTACTCCTTACCCCTCCATAGGAGATGGTGCCATACAGTGGGAAAGAGAACTAGATTATAGTTTTCTCCTTCCTAATTGTAACATTATTTTTCATTTATTTCAGGAAGTTATACATACAATGGTGTAAAATTGAAAAGTTGTTAAAAACTCCCTTTAACCCAACCTCTACTTCCCAGTTTTTAATAACTTTAAAAACTCCCTTTCACCCCTGACCTCTACTTCCCTTACTGGAGTAACTACTCCATTTTCTTGTTTTCCTCCAGAGATACTCTATCTATATAAGCATAGTAGTATATCGCTTAAAAATATACAAATGACACTGCCTGCTTGATTTTAGGCAAATCTCTTGAACTTCACTATTAACTTCTTCTTTCAATTCCTAGATGAAAATATTTATACAGACCTGGGAAAAACTCACAGTGATTTTGTAGAAATCAATCAAGTTGTGTTTATGAACATGTTTTGAAAGTCACCAGGTATAAGTGTGAGATGGAGGAGAGGTTAATCATGGAAGTTTTATTGTTCTACACAAAAGACAATGAGTCACATGGGATGTGACTTGACAAGAGTGATTCTGAATTGGTAGCTGGGCTGTGTGTCAGTAGTCCCTGGCTAACTCCTCTCATATTGTGTTGGAATTTTCTTCATGGCTAATGAAGAGATTTATCTATTCACTTGGGATAGGTTGTAGAAGCTTGCCAGAGTGTGAGACCCTCATCTTCCTCCTTCACTCCTTCCCTTTGCTCCTTCCTCACGTTCAGGGAGTTAGTATTGGAACTTGGCTGATGCAACAGTTTGAGTCACTGTCCCTCTGTGCTTCGAGGTCCACTCACTTTTAATTGGGAGTCGATGGAATCACTTCTCCCTCCGTCGCCCTGACTTCCTCCTTTAATTGACTCTCAGGGGACTGCAACTCCTGCTAATCAACCAAGGCAGAGCTGCTGCAGAGAGCCCTAAACTGGCACTCGGGGACCCCAGGTTCTGTTGCGACTCTGCTTCTTCAAATTACTTTTCTAATCTGTTAAAACAACTTTGCCTTTGGATTAGGCCTAGGAGAATAGGGTTCCTTTGGGCATTGCCTTTGCCCAGACAGCTTTAATAATGCCAGTCTTCTAGACTTTGCCAACTATTGTGTTCAGCCTGAACCTTTTTGTTCATGCTGGCAGAGAGGGGAAAAGATTAGGTATCTGGTTCATGTGTCCAAAGCTGGGGTGGTGAATGATGGGAGAAATGAGTAGATGAAAACGCACATCATTTGAGGAATGGGAGCCTCAACATATTGGTCCACATTCTGTGTCCCTATTAGCAAAAAGCCTTGTGGAAAACTTATCTTGTCTGTCTGTTTCTTTTTGTCATTGTCCAAAGGAAAGTGAATCTAGTTGGGTAGCTTTGGCCAATATTATTATAGGATTACATTTTAAAAAATTATTTAAAAAATAGATTTTGTCTTTTAAAGCATTTTCAGGTTCACAGCAATATTGAATGGAAAGTATGGAGGGTTTCTATACACCTCTTCACCTGCCTAATGCCCAACCTTCCCCACTGTCAATATCCCATCCCAGTGTACACTTCCTATAATTGATAAACCTACATTGACACATCATTATCACTCCAAGTCCATAGTTTACATTGATTCACTCTTGGTGTTATACATTTTATAGGTTTTAACAAATGTATACTGATATGTACTTATTAAACTATCATACAGAACAGTTTCATTGCCTGTAAAATCTTGTGTGTTCTACCTGTCTGTCCTTGTATCCTCTCCTCCCTCACCCCTGGAAACCACTATCTTTTTTCATCTTTTAATAAAAAGTTTTTTCTTATTCCTCCCAGGCCTTCCTTGCTAGAAACCACTATTTTGTTTTTTACTGTCTCTATACTTTTGCCTTTTTCAGAATATCATAAGGTTGGAATCAGAGTATGTAGCCTTTTCAGGTTGATTCTTTGCTCCTTGGATTACATTTCAAAATGGACATTTAAAAATAATTTTAGAATGATTCTAAAGCTACAGTAGAGGGAAAATGTAACTATGGTATACTAAAGCATATTTGTGTAACCTTTTTTGGGGGTTGAGGGCACAGGGTCTTGCTCTGTTGCTCAGGTCAGAGTTCAGTGGAATGATCATAGCTCACTGCACCCACAAACTCCTTGTCTTAAGCAGTCTTCCTACCACAGCCTCCCACATAGCTGGGACTACAGGCATGTGCCACCATGCCTGGCTAAGTTTTAAAAATCCTTAGTAGAGATGAGGTCTCACTGTGTTGCCCAGGCTGGCCTCAAACTCTTGGGCTCAAGTGATTCTCCCCCCTCGACCTCTCAGGGTGCTGTGATAATAAGTGTAGGCCACGGTGCCTGGCCTGTAACCTTTGTTTTGACAAATGGATAGTATTAAAGAATAAATTTTCTTGGTACGCAGTCTACTCTGCTCTTGGAGAAGAAATGCAGTAGGTTTGACTTTGAGTACTTTATTACCAACACTTTCTGGCCAGGCCACGGTTAAGGTCCAGGTTGGAAAACACTTGTTGAAGGTTGAATTGTAACCTTTTTACTGGATGATAGGTAGTTTTTAGCCTATAGATAAACTTGTTTACAAAACCAAGAAAGACATGAAATCTCAGTCTATATGTAGTTTTATAAGTGTTTATTGGAAACTGTGTTCTGGATAAAGCAATCCTATGTATACATTTTTATTATGTAATGTATAAGTGATTTGTAAATTATAAATATCTTCTAAGATACTATTGTGTTTTCTAGATAGAAAATATATCTTTCTAAAATGTGTGCCTAACTCTAGGGTCAATTTATAGCATGCAAAAATTTTGAATGAATAAACATTATTCTGTTGTTGATTATAATTCTCTGAACACATATTTTCCTATACCTGCTTAGGTTAGATTTTAAAGATCAGATTCTTACATTTTTCCATGCAGTTACATATTTATATCGATAGAGAGGGTAAACAAACAAACAAAAAAGGCTTCATGGTCCTGTTTATCTTTGCTCAGGGCAGGATGGCTGTAGAGGAAGTTACACCAGAGTCTCAGCAGATAAATATAGAAATTGATCCAGGGTGTTAGGATTTTGAGCATGGTCCCACTGAATGGGAAAGTACATAGTTGACCATTGTGGGTAGGGAAAAAGCCATGCTTCCCAGGATATATGGAATCCCAGTGCGTGAATAAGCTCACTATCCTTTTCATGTTCTCCACTTTTGCTTCTCTTTGTACCTGTTTTCTGGTGTGGTCATTTTCTCTTTGCCCTGCCAGATGGGTAAACAACTGGGAGGGAGAACTATACCCTTCATTTTATTTATTTGCCTATTGCTGTAGCACCACTCGTAAGTTGGCAAGCAGAGAGGAGACCTTTACTTCACTAGTTCTCTGAGACTCAGTTCCTCAAGTCATAAGTGTTTATGGAACACCTTCTGTTGTATTGGATATAGCAGTATGAGGGTTTGAAGATAAATAAGGTCATACAGCTGGTAAGTGGTAAACCTAGGCTTAAGTCTGGGTCTCTTGCCACCAAGTCAGTACTTTTATGCCAGGCTGTTTTGTGGGGTTATTATGTCAAAGTAAGAAAGTAAAAATAATTGTTTTCTTATTTAAACCCATGAAAAGACAATGCAAGAAAGATTAAAATTCTGTTTAGTGAATATGGTGCCTAATTCTCCTTAAGTGTTTACATTTTTAAATGTAGTTTTCCATAAATTTGATGTTTATAATTTCCTGTTTTACAGAAAAATATATAATTGAGGATAAAACTGTGTTAGTCTAGCCTTTTAATAAAACACTTCTGTTGGAATTCTAGATCCTAAAAAAAAAAAAAAAAAAGAGATGCTTGCTTAGGGATGGTATGTTTGGAGTGCAGTGGCATAATCACAACTCACTGAAGCCTCAACCTCCCAGTGTTAAGGATCCTTCCACTTCAGGCTCCCAAGTAGCTGGAATGATAGCGCATGCCACCATGCCTGGCTGATATTTTTTTTAAAGACAGGGGTCTCCAACTCCTGGCCTCAAGTGATCCTCCCTTCTCAGATTACAGGTAAAAGCCACTGCACCCAGCCTGGAATGTGTTGATACTCACTATCAAAGGTGTTTTTTTTTTTTTTTTTCTGGTCAGCAGTTAACCAGAAAATTCTATTAACCAATATACTCCTTTCTTTTTTTTCTTTTCTTTCTTTCTTTTTTTTTTCTTGAGACAGGATCTTGCTCTGTTGCCCAGATTGGAGTGCAGTGGTGTGATCACAGCTTACTGCAGGCCTTAAGCTCCTGGACTGATGTGATTCTCCCACCTCAGCCTCTCAGATAGCTAGGATTACAGGTGTGTGTGTTTTTTTTGCAGAGATGGGGTCTCAATATATTGCTTAGGCTGGTCTCAACTCCTGGGTTCAAGTAATCCTCCTGCCTCAGGCTCCCAAACTGCTGGAATTACAGGCAGGAGCTGCCATACCTGGCCTATACTCCTTTTCATATTACTTTTGGATGGGTTGAGGTTTTTCCTGTTGCATGCTTAGGCATACTACAGAAGCATAATGGCCATTAGAGGTCAGTAGAGCACATGTAGATAGGTAAGACCAGGTTCTGTCCTATAGCAGAAAATTTGCAGAGCAAAGATTTTTCTTCCAGGTTTATTTGGAGAATAAACCTTAGAGAAACAAAAATCACTTTATTGAGATATGATTGACATGCAAACATTTGTAGGTATATGATATATACAACTTGATGTGTTTGGAGAGAAGTATACATCTGTGAAATCATTGCCACAATTTAGGCCATAAACATATCCATCACTTTCAAAAGTTTCTTCCCTTCCACTTATTATTAATCATTATTATTATTTTGTGATAAGAACATTTAACATAAGATCTATCCTCTTGGCAAAATTTTAAGTATATGAAGCAATATCGTTAGCTATAAGCACTGTGTTGTCTAGTAGATCTCTAGGGACTTATCTTGTATAACAGAAACTTTGTACCCTTTGACTAATACCTCTATGTTTTGCCCTCCCATTAATACAGGGAAGTACCATTCCACTCTCTGCTTCTATGAATTTAACTATTTTGCATTCATCATTTATATTGTATTTGTCCTGTGTCTGGCTTATTTCACTTAGCATAATGTCCTCCAGATTCATTTGTGTTGTTGCAAATGGCAAAATTTCTTTCCTTTATAATGTTGAATACTATTCTATTGTGTGTGTATACCACATTAAAAAAAATCCATTCATTCATCAATAAACGTTTGGATTGTTTCCGCATTTTGGCCATTGTGAATAATGCTGAAATGAACATGGATGTGCAGGTATCTCTTCGAGATCCTGATTTCTTTTTTTTTTTTTTTTTTTTAAGATAGAATCTCTGTCACCCAGGCTGGAGTGCAATGGCGTGGTCTCAGCTTACTACAACCTCTGCCTCCTAGGTTCAAACGATTCTCCTCCCTGAGCCTCCCGAGTAGCCGGGACTACAGGCGCATGCCACCCACCACACCAGGCTAATTTTTGCATTTTTCATAGAGATGGGGTTTCACTATGTTGGCCAGGCTGGTCTCGAACTCCTGACCTCATGATCTGCCTGCCTCGGCCTCTCAAAGTGCTGGGATTACAGACGTGAGTCACCGCACCTGGCCTTGATTTCAATTCTTTTGGATACATACCCAGAAGTGGAATTGCTGGATTATATGGTAGTTCTCTTTTTAATTTCTTGAAGAATTTCCATAATGTTTTCTACACTGGCTGTGCTAATTCACATTCCCACTGACGGTATTTGAGGGTTCTCTTTATTCCCATCCTTGCCAACATTGGTTATCTTTGGTCTTTTTGGTAGTAGCCATGCTAACATATGTGAGGTAATATCTTATTATGGTTTTGATCTGCATTTTCCTGATGAAAAATTTACTCTAAGTATATATTTCAATAAATTTTAGTATATTCACAAGGTTGTACAACTATCACCACTATCTATTTCCAGAACATTTTTATCGCCCCTAAAGAAACTGAGTGCCCATTTGCAGTAGTCCTTTCTCAACCTCTTCTTCTCCTAGTCCTTGGAAACTACTCATCTACTTTTGGTCTCTAAGTGTTAGGGGCTAAAAAACATGTTGTCTTAGTTTGTTCAGTTTGCTATAAGAAAATACCATAAACTGGGTAATTTATAAACAACATAAATTTATTTTTGACAGTTCTGGAGATGGGGAAGTCCTAGATCCATGCACCAACAGATTTGGTGCCTGATGAAGGCCCATTACTTAGGTCATAAATGGTGTCTTCTTGCTGTGTCTTCACATGGTTGAAGGAGCGAATGAGCTCCCTTGGCCTATTTTATAAGGGCACTAATCCCATTCATGAGGGTTCCACACTAATGACTTAATCAAATTTCAAGGGCCCCATCTCCCAGCACTATTGCCCTGTGGGTTAGGACTTCAACATATGAATTTGGGAGGGGACACAAACCTTTAAGCCATAGCAGTTGTCATTTCATTTTCTTGATAGTATCCTTTGAAGCACAAAAATTGTTATTTTGACAAGGTCCAACTTATCGATATTTTCCTTAGTTGCTTGTGCTTTATGTGTCATATCTAAGGCATTTTTGCCTAATCCAAGCTTGTGGAGAGTTTTGTAGTTTTAGCTTTTGCATTTAGGTCTTTGATTCATTTTGAGTTAATTTTTGTAAATGGTGTAAGATAGGTATCCAATTTATTTCTTTTGCATATGGATATATACTTGCCCCACCACCATTTGTCCCACACTATTTAGGGCATCTAATTTACCAGTATTTAGCAAAATTAAAAATGCACATTTCCTACATTCTATAAATTCTTCCTGTAACTTATGGAATACCAATGTGGATCTATGAGGCCATATTCAAAGATATTAATTATAGCATTCTTTTAATTATAAAATGTTAGATACAATATAGTATCATTGAGTAATGAATAAATTATAAAACATTCATATAATGGAACATAATGTATGTGTTAAATGGAAAAATTATATGAGCTGATTTTGAAAGCTACCATGATATTTTACTGAGTTAAATAGTTTTTTTTTTAAGCTGATGTTTATTAAACTTTACTGTTTGTCAGACACAGTTCTAAGTGCTTTGTAAATATTAAGTCATTACAAACCAACAACTCTAAGGTGTTATTATTACCCCATTTTACCCATGAAGTTCATAGCATTTAAGCAGCTTGTCCAAGGTAACACAACTAGTACAGTAAGCAGATAAGCCAGGACAAAACAAGTCTGACTCAAAGTTTGCAGTCTAATCAGTCCCCTTATGGTTGTCAAATCTGTATCTATCCATCAATATACATGGATCTAATATATATACATACATATATCTTATATATACATATATAAAATATGATATAGATACATATAAAAGAACATACATATATATATGGAGAGATTTTACATATTTATATGAACTACATATATAAAATATACAAATGTATGTATGATATGATATGTAATTATATATAAATATAAAATATATATCTATCCCAGCTTGGTTTTTAAATAAGTCATCTTTAAGTATATAGGTTTCCATGAACATTGCAAAACATCTAAAAGATAACCAGGAAAGTATCAATAGTCAGGTTTGAAAGACAGAAGGAGACGAGAACAACGTGTGCTCAGAGCCTCCTGTATGTCTCTTTCTGTACTATGGCTCTTTTCGGAAATGATCAGATTTAAGTTTCTGACACTTTTACAAGGCATGAATTATACTCATTTTACAAAATAAGAACCTAAGAATTTAAGTGTTAACTAAATTCTTTGCATAGCAGAAAATGAGGTGAGGCTCTCTAGGTTGAAAGAACAGCCTAGCCAGGCATGGTGGCTCATGCTTGTAATCCCAGCACTTTGGGAGGCCAAGACGGGTGGATCACCTGAAGTCAGGAATTCAAGACCAGCTTGGCCAACTTGGTGAAACCCAGTTTCTACTAAAAATACAAAAATTAGCCAGGCGTGGTGGTGGGCGCCTGTAATCCCAGCTACTCGGGAGGCTGAGGCAGGAGAATCACTTGAACTCAGGAGGCGGAGGTTGCAGTGAGCAGAGATTGTGCCATTGCACTCTAGCCTGGACAACAAGAGCAAAATTTCAACTCAAAAAAAAAAAAAAAAAAGGAAAATAAAAGAAAGAACAGTCTAAGAAAAAGTGAAAAAATGATAGAGTGGAATAAAGTAACTGGCTTGACTAGAGCTGAGGGCTGATGTTGGGAAGAAATGGAAAACAAATGAAATAGATTTAGCGGTGATGTGTTATGAAGTGTTGAGTGTCAGAGGGATTGAGATGTATTGACTCTGAGGAGCAAAGAGGAAATTTGGTGAATATGGGAGTAAAGACGGAAATTCTTCCATATTGCTTGAAGTTGTTACACAATCTATATTATTTTTATAAGTAAAAACATTGAGATAGAAATATTTTTAAAACATGTTTGAGGCCTTACTGTTTGCTGGATATTGTGCTACTATTGATTTCCATCAGGCAAGGACTCCTAGGAACATATCTGTAGTTGAACAAAGTTGGGTTTATTGTCTTGTTGCAATGAGGAAGAAGACATACAATGATGAACCACGGGACATGTCAGCAGGAGGGCATCTCAAATAGCAATTCCATTTTATCATTCTAATAAAGACAGGCTTTGAAAACTTTTTAGTGGATGTTGAAGACCAATTAATTAAGGTTTAAGTAGTAAGTGTTGAAAATGTATATAGCTTGGCACACTTCCAGGTGAAATATACAACTTGTAACTACTCAGACTGAGGACTAAAAGAATGCTGAAAGAACTGATAACATCTCTTGTTCTTCATTAGAACTTGTAAGTATGGCACATCTTTGGCTCACAAATTTTGACTAATTCTCATTCCAAACAGGACATTTCTCAGAGCAAGTTTCATGTCCTTATTACGAAGACTATAGATCAGAGGATTAAAAAGAGGAGTCATTACGGAATATACCAGTGTGAGGATCTTCTGCAATAAAGTTGGGATGCCATATATAGGACTTACGTACATTACCATAACTGTCCCATAGAAAAGAGATACCACAACCAAATGAGAACCACAGGTAGAGAAGGCTTTTCTCCGACCAGCTGCAGAAGGGACCTGAGAAACAGCTGTTATCAATAGGGTATAGGATCGAAGAATGTACATACTAGTGAAAAAGAGGACAAGGGAGCTCTGAGTATAGAAAATACATTCAGTTATGGGAGCTGGTGCACACGATAGAGCCATCAATGGGTCCATATCACACAGGAAGTGATCAATGATATTAGGACCACAGAAGGGGAGTTGGGAGATGAAGAAAATGGGAATCGGGTATCCAAGGAATCCAATGAGCCAACAGAAAGACACCAGCTTACTACAGAACCTTCCAGTCATGATGGCGGGATACTGCAGTGGGTGGCAGATGGCCAGGTATCGATCATAAGCCATTACTGCCAGAAAGAGACATTCAGTTGTTCCCAGTGAAAAGAAGAAATAGAACTGGAGGAAGCATCCAGAAAATGAGATGGCCTTGGTCTTGGAAAGAATGTTGGCTAGCATGTTAGGAACAGTGGAGGAAACATACCAGATCTCAAGGAAGGCAAAGTTTCCCAACAGAAAGTACATGGGGTTGTGTAGCCGTGGGTTGCATCTCACTGCATAGATGATGGCTCCATTTCCCAGCAAGGTCAAGACATAAATCACCAAAAACAACGAGAAGAGGAAAATCTGTATCTTCCAGGAACCAGGGAATCCCAGGAGAATAAACGCTGTTACAACATGTGTTGCTGACCTGTTCATGGATCTTAAATCTACGAAGAAGAAAGACATGAGTGTAATTCAAGTTTCTTTGCTTTCTACACATCTGAAGGCCTTTATCGAGATGAGAACTTGAGCTATACAGGAAAATACACGAGATATTCTGAGACCAGGTGGGAATGTATCCTACCATATTTTGAATTGATTGTGGTTCTAAGTCTCGGTGTTACTTTGCTGGAATCCAATGCAGCAAGAATTTTCTACACTAGTGGGAGAACTAGACAAATTTATTTTCTTTCTTTTCTTTTCATGCTCGAGAAGACCTTTTCAGCTTTTGACTTGTTTTCCCAATGTTGATTATGGGTTTTCTAGCACAAGCTTATCAATTTTCTCTCATTTAGCCTAACTTGTTAAAAAGACATTTTGAGGATAACTGATAAGAAATTGGGTTAGATCTTTGACAACAAAATAGTTTGACTGCTTCATAAGAGACAACTCCATGATAATACTTTAAAAATATCTCTAATGATTTGGCAGTGTTTTTTTAATGTTTTTGACACATACTATACAAAAAGGGACTATTTTACATTTTGTAATCAGATACCATGTAGATGAAATAAAGAAAATGACATTTTCAATACAAAAATTTAGTTTATTTAGTGAGCACTTTGGTTGATAAAAGCAAATGGATTTTCTAAAAGAATCTGAGATCAAACATAAAAATAAGAGAAAGAATAAAACAAACAAAAAAAACTAAAGAGAAAAAAAAGAAAAAAAAGAATCTGAGATCAAATGGGGTTTTATCTGCAATCTTATCTATTAGAATTTTGTTTACTGAAAGGAAGGAAAGGACATTTTCAAATATTTGACTAGGTATGTACTTTTCAGTAGCAACAAGTTTATGTATTTAAGAATTAAAATATACAAATGTGTTTAAACAACAGTAATCTCATCCTTGATTGATACTTAAAATGTGCTGATTAAGCCTTAAAATAGTGGTTGTTTTGGCTGGGCACAGTGGCTTACGCCTGTAGTTCCAGCAATTTGGGAGGCCAAGGTGGGCAGATCACTGAGGCCAGGAGTTTGAGACCAGCTTGGCCTACATGGTGAAACCCCAACTCTACCAAAAATACAAAAATTAGCTGGGTGTGGTGGTGCATGCTTGTAATCTCAGCTACTTGGGAGGCTGAGGCAGGAGAATTGCTTGAACTCAAGAGGCGGAGGTTGCAGTGAGCAGAGATCGCACCACTGCATGCCAGCCTGGGCAACAGAGTGAGACTCCACCTCACCAAAAAAACAAAAAACAAAAACCCCCCAAAACAAAAAGGTAGTTTCAATATTGAGTTTCTTGTTAAGTTCAAATCTCTTGTCTTGTGTATTGCAGGTCACCAGTCATAACTTTGTCAGGAATGTAAGAGAAAACTGTGAAAGGCAATAAAGAATACAGAATTTGAAGGAAGGATCATGCATCCTTGGGAGTACATGATGTGGAATACATGTGGAAGATTTGAACTTCCACATCACTAGTTCTTTGGTAGTTTTTAAAGATGCATAAAAAGGGAAATTTGGAGTATCCAAGTTCTGAAGTTGTCCAGCTTTTTAATCAATGGTGAATTTAAAAGATATTTGTTTACCTCTTCCTTGAATAAGGTGCTCAATAGGTGATTTCCAGATTTTTATTTATGAAACATAAGTAAATCACTTTTTTTACTATACACAGGTCAGAGAACAAGTCCAGGCTCAGATTTAAATTGGGAACCAGAATTGGGAGATCTAAGCCTCCTGCCCTTTGTTCTGAAAAATGGACTATGCCTTCTTGATGAGAATAACTGTTTAGGACATTCTCCATTATACACTGACAACTTCACACCACATTTCATCTATTCTACTACCCTACTCTGTAAGTACTTTATTAGCAGCAACATTATTTTTCCTGAAGCCTTTGGAGAAGTATAGATAAGTAATGGAATGATCAAAGGGTTGGGAGCTTAATAGAAAAACCTAAGGAACCAATTTCAGAGTTTCCGCATTGATAGAATAACCTGATTCCACAAAGTTCCATATAACATCACCCTCCAAAGTCTCCAAAATTCTGTCTGGGAATAGTTAGGTAATTAGAATGGAATATTCATTATTTTATGCCACAAACATACTGTTTCCCTTGTTTTTGAGATACATCATTATTTGAGCTACAATCCTAGGAGACCAGCTCTTTCATGCACAGTACTCCTTTCCAGTACAAGAAACCACCCAATCAACCAATCAACCCACCAGTCCATCCACCCCAAGTGTGATAGCTTGATTTAATAGCCTTCTTTCGAATGTCCCTCATTTAGTATACTGTCTTCCCAGATAACCTGAGAGAAGGAACATACCACCTGATTACTCCTGGCAAGTAAGATTGTTTTCAGAAAGGTGGCTGTTAATAACCACAAACTCATAGAATTAGAAGAAATGGTATAATTATCTAACTTCATTTTACAAATGAGGCTGAGAGAGGGGCATGACTTTTTACCCAATGAATATGCGTCCTAGATTCACATATGGAACTTTTACACTATACTATTATACTCCTCCTTTGAGTCTTTGCAGAGAAACAGTGCCTAATCAGATTTTTAAAGTCAAAGAGACTCTGTAGTATATCACAGCAGTGGTTGTAGCTCAGACCATGAGTCCTTTTCTTTTTCTTACATACAATGATGGCTTTCCTGGCTCAGCTTGGAGAGGGCGGTGGGCACGGGAGAGTTGAGCATAACCTCAGCATCAAGCATCTCCTCCTTACTGGCTCCTCCTTACAGGCTCCTTACTGGCTCTGGCTCCTTACTGGCTCCTTACTGGCTCTCCTCCTTACTGCACTCCAGGTGAGGGCATTCTATGTGGTTTGTTGCCTTTCATTCCTGGAAACTCCAGAGGCTTTTCTCAGAATTTGCTGAGAGGTTTAACATGTGAATCTATGTTTCCTCTCAGGGATTACTGTAAAGGCCTGTGTCTCTCCCCAGGTGGTCTCAGTGGCTTACCCAAATTTCCCTGGAGAGCATTCTCTTTCCAACCCTTGGGGCTCACTTAGAATTTTGTATATTAGCTTGTATATGTGTATTATTAATTCTAGTATATTGGCTAGAATTAGGGAAACAGAGGAGCCGGGGAATTACCAGACAGATTTCAAGAGGTTTTCTATTAGAAAGAGATTGCGTTCCATTAAGGAGTGATCCTCTGTGGACATCAGTGAAATAAACGGTAGTTTTGCCTATGACTCTAATTCTGAAGCTGAGACATGTTGGTAAACACATCTTTTCTCTGTAGCTTAAATGAAGTGCTTTAATGCAGAGAAACAGAAAAGTACATTCTGTTGGTCACTTAAAAATTAAATTCACTAAATATTCTTGAAGTCTTTCACTGTAAAGACCATGTGGTTGGTGTTGGGTGGAAGCCGACTTGAATGACCCAATAATATGTAATTAATATACAAGGAATTTCAAAATTGTTCATGTACAGAAGTCATTTAATTGACAAATTTAGTCAAATTGTCTGTTTCCACTCATTTCACTTTCTAATAGTGGAAGTGGATAATTTGAAACTAGTGCAAATTAGAAATAGATTTAGCTTTTTTTTTTTTTTTTTTTTGAGATGGAGTCTTGCTTTGTAGCCCAGGCTGGAGTGCAGTGGTGTGATCTCAGCTTACTGCAACCTCCACCTCCCGGGTCCCGATTCAAGCAATTCTCCTACTTCAGCCTCCCAAGTAGCTGGGATTACAGGCATGAGCCACCACGCCCAGCTAATTTTTGTATTTTTTAGTAGAGATGGGGTTTCACCATGTTGGCCAGTCTGATCTTGAACTCCTGACCTCGTGATCCACCTGCCTCGGCCTCCCAAAGTGCTGAGATTAACAGGCGTGAGCCACTGTGCCCCGCCTTAGCTTCAATTTAAAAAAAAAATAATTGGACTTTTGTTTTTCTCCTGAAAAATTGGGGTTTCTTCCTAGGATCCTCTTAATCTACTTCTTCAAAGATGACTCCGAAGGAAAGGTGACAATGATAAGCAAGGAGAAAATCTTCAGTGACGGCTACTGGGGCAGCCTGTAAGTGAAATTAAGATTCAATGACAATCTGTGCTTGGAGTTCTCAAATTTTAATGTGCATATGAGTCACCTGGATATCTTGTTAAATTGCAGAGTCTGATTCAGAAGGTTGGGACCTGAGAGAGTGATTTTCTGACAAGCTCTTTGGTAATGATGACCTTGCTGGTTCACAGGCCACACTGAACATCAATGGTCTAGGCCAGTCATTAGAAGCACCTGAGGGGACTGTTTAACACTCTTTCTTTGGCTACAGTCACACAGTAAAGAAGAAAAAAAAAAACCTCCTGATATCCAGGTGTTATGGCAGACAAATTACATAAAAAATCTTTGGATCGAACCCCTGCATCGGTATTTTCTATACTTAGTGATATGGCTTGGAGGTTTGTCCCCTCCAAATCTTATGCTGAAATATGTTTGAGGTGGGGCCTAGTGGGAGGTGTTCGGGTCTTGGGGGTGGATCCCTCACAAATGGCTTGGTGCCCTCCCTGCAGTAATTAAGTTCTCTATTAGTTCACACAAGAGTTGGTGATGAAAAGGGACCTGGCAGCTCCTCTCTTGTTCTCTCTCTCACCACTGTGTGACACACCTGCTGTCCTTTCACTTTCTGCTGTGAGTGAAAGCTTCCTCACAAGAAGCTGAATAGATGCTGGTGCCATGCTTATACAGCCTGCATAACCATGAGTCAAATAAAACCTCTTTTCTTTATAAATTACCCGGCCTCGGGTACTTTTTTTGTGTGCAATAGGGTCTTGTTCTGTTGCCCAGGCTGGAATGCAGTGGTGCAATACTTGGCTCACTGCAGTGTCAACTTTCCAGGCTCAATTCATCTTCCCATTCAGCCTCGAAAGTAGCTGAGACTACAGGTGTGTGCCACCATGCCTAGCTAATATTTTTTGTTTTTGTTTTTTTGTAGAGATAGACTCTCACTATGTTGCCCAGGCTGATCTCAAACTCCTGGGCTCAAGGGATCCTCCTGCTTCAGCCTACCAAAGTGTTGGGATCACGGACATGAACCAGCACACCTGGCCTCAGGTAGTTCTTTTATCAGTTCTGGGAGCTTTCTGGAGGAGTCTTTAGGGTTTTCTAGGTGAACAATCATATTATCAGCAAACAGCAACAGTTTGACTTCCTCTTTACTGATTTGAATGCTTTTTATTTTTTTTCTCTTGTCTGATTGAAAACTTAATCCCCCAAATATGTTTTCCAAACTTTTAGATTTCTCTTCTTCAGGAACACCAATTATTCTTAGGTTTAGTCATTTAACATAATCCCAGACTTCTTAGAGGCTTTGTTCGTAGTTTCTTACTTTTTTCTTTGTCTTTGCTGCATTAGGTTAATTAAAAAACCTTGTCTTTGAGCTCTGAAGTCCTTGCTTCTGCTCATTCAATTCTATTGCTGAAAATTTCCAGAGCATTTTGCATTTCTATATGGATGTCCATTGTTTCCTGAAATTTTAATTGTTTTTTTATTTATGCTATCTATTTCATTGATAATTTCTCTCCTCATTTCTTGCATCAGTTTTTCGGCTTTCTTAAATTGGGCTTTGCCTTTCTTTGGTGCCTCCTTGATTAGCTTAATAACTACTTCTGAATTCTTTTGCAGGTAAATCAGAAATTTCATCTTGATTTGGATCCATTGATGAAGAGCCTTGTTTTGTCATATTGAATTGGTTTTCTGGTTCCTTCTCATTTGGATAGGCTCTGTCAAGGAAAGGTCTAGGGCTCAAGGGTGTTTTCAGATTCTTTTGTCCCATGAGTGATTCCTTCATGTAGTGCTCTCCTTATTTTCCTAGGAATGTGGCTTCCTGAGATGTGAGCTGTAGTGATTGTTATCTCTCTTCTGGATCTAACCACCTAGCATGTTTACCATGCTCTGGGCTGGTACTGGGGATTGTCTGCAGAGTCCTTGATGTCAACCAACCTTCGGTCTCTCAGCCATAGATACCAGTACCTGCTCTGGTGGAAGTGGTGGCGGGGAAGGGAAGGAGGATGGGGAGGGGGTAAAATGACCTCTGAGGATCCTTAGCTTTGGTTGTTTAATGCGCTATTTTTGTGCTGATTGGCCTCTTGCCAGGAGGTGGTGCTTTCAAGAGAGCATCAGCTGTGATAGTATGGGGAGGAACAGGTGGTGGGTGGGGCCCTAGAACTTCCAAGAGTGTTTGCCCTTTGTCTTCAGCTACCAGGGTGTGTAGGGAAGGACCATTAGGTGGGGTCAGGGCTAGGCCTAGCTGAGCTTAGACTCTCCTTAGGTGGGTCTTGCTGCAGTTGCTGTGGGGGCTGGGGGTGCGGTTCCCAGGTCAATGGAGTTATGTTCCGAAGAGGATTATGGCTGCCTCTACTGTGTCATGCAGGTGTCAGGGAAGCAGGGGAAAGCCGACAGTCACAGGCCTCACCCAGCTCCCATGAAACTGAAAAGGCTGGTCTCACTCCCACTATATCCCTCCCCCCAGTAACACCCAGTCTGTTTCCAGGCAGTGGGCAAGCAGGATTGAGAACTTACCCCAGCCTACCCGTTTTCCAGCTGTGAAAGCAAGTAGGGCTGTGGAGTCTGCACACCGGATTCACGCCCTTCCCTGAGTTCTGGCCAGGAGGCTTCTTGATTAGTTAAAATTGTTATGAAGTTCATCTGGAGGTTTCCTTCTCCCTGTGACCCTTCCCCAGTGCCTCGGGCAGCCCTCTCTGAGGACCCCTGTGAGGCAAGGCAGAAATGGCTTGCTAGGGGACCCAGCGAACCCACAGGGCTTTTCCTGTGTTTTCCTTTACCCCTTATTTCACTTGGCTCTCTAAATTGACTCAGCTCCAGGTAAGGTCAGTATCTTCTCCTGTGATCTAGACTTTCAGGTTCCACAGTAAGAATTTGTTTTTGGGAGTGGACAAGTCCCCTTTCCCACTTCCACAGCTTGGGCACTCACAGTGTTTGGGGTGTTTCCTGGGTCCTGCAGGAGCAATCTACTTCCTTCAGAGGGTCTGTGGGTTCTCTTACCTTTCCTGATTTATTCCTGAAGTTGTTCTGAAGTAAAAGTTCATAATGTGAGCCTCCACACACTGCTCTGTCTGTCCAAGTGGGAGCTGCAATCTAGTCTGCTTCCTGTCTGCCATGATCTCTCCAATCAGCATAATGTTTTTGAAGTTTATCTGTGTTGTATTGTTTCAGTACTTAATTCCTTTTTATGGCTGAATAATATTAAATCGCTGGGATAAACCACATTTTAGAATATGTTCATTAGTTGATGGACGTTTGGGTTTTTTTTGGCTATTGTGAATAATACTGCTATGAACATTCATGTATTTTTATTTGAAATCTGTTTGTTTTTAATTATTTTGGGTATATACTTAGGAGTGGAATTGCTGAGTCTTATGGTACTTCTATTTTTAACTTATTTAGAAACTGACGAACTATTTTCAAAAGTGACTGCATCATTTTACATTTCCTCCAAGAATATATGAGAATTCCAATTTTTTTTTCTCTGCGACCCTAGCCAAAGAAGAGAATTTCATTTTTTTCATATTCTCATCGACATTTGTTATATTGTTTTTAAAGAAAAATTATAACTATTTTAGTGGATGTGGAGTGGTACCTCATTGTGGTTTTGATTTGCATTTCCCTAATAACTAATGATATTGCGCATCTATTCATGTACTTTTTGACCATCTGTATAGCTTCTGTGGAGAAATGTCTATGTAAGCCCTTTGCCTATTTAAAAATTGGGTGTTGAGTTGTAAGAATTCTTTATATATTCAGGACACCAGACACTTAACATTTTATTTCTTGCACTTTTCATCTAAAGAACCGTTGACTAATTCAAGGATACAAAGGTGTAAATTGATGTTTTATTCTGAGAGTTTTGTAACTTTAGCCCTTATATTTGGGTGTTTGATTCGTGTTGTGTTATTTTTTGCACATGATATCCCGTTGTCCCAGCGCTGTTTGTTAAAGAGATTATCCTTTCTTCATTGAATGGTCTTGGCGCCCTTGTTAAAAATTAATTAACCACAGATATACAGGCTTATTTCTAAACTTCCCATTCTATTCTGTTGATCTATATGTCTGTTTTATACCAAGACCACACTACCTTGATTCCTATAGCTTTGTAGTAAGTCTTGAAATCAGAAAGTGTGAGTCCTTTCGCTCTGTTCTTTTTCAAGATTTTTTTTGTCTATTTTGGGTCTTTTGAGATTCCCTATATGTTTTAGTATTGGTTTTTGTATTTCTGTGAAAAAGGCCATTGGAATTTTTATATAGATTGCATGGAATCTGTAAATCACATTGAGAAGTATTGCCATCTTAATGATGTTATGTATTCCAATCCATGAACATGAGATGTTTATGCATTTGTCTTAAATCTATTTCATGATGTTTTGTAGTTTTTAGTAAATAAGTCTGAGACCATTTAAATTAATTTTTAAGTATTTAGCTATTTTGATGCTATTATAAATAAATTTGGCTTTTTTTTGTTTTTTTTTTGAGATGGAATCTTACTATTTTGCACAGGCTGGAGTGTAGTGGCATGATCTTGGCTCACTGCAACATCTGCCTCCCGGGTTCAAGCAATTTTCCTGCCTCAGTCTCTTGAGTAGCTGGCACTATGAGTGCATGCCACCATACCAAGCTAATTTTTGTTTTATTTTGTAGTAGAGACAGGGTTTCACTATGTTGACCAGGCTGGTCTTGAACTCCTGACCTCAAGTAACCCACCCACTTCAGCCTCCCAAAGTCCTGGGATTACAGGTGTGAGTCACTGCGCCTAGCCATGCATTTGGCTTGTTAATTTCCTCTTCTGATTATTGAGTTAGTGTAATTAATGTAGTATATTGACGAATTATTTTCTTATATTGAGCTACCCTTTCATTCTTTTTTTTTTTTAATTGTACTTTAGGTTCTGGGGTACATGTGCAGATCATGCAGGATTGTTGCATAGGTACACAAATGGCAATGTGGTTCACGGCCTCCATCCCCCTGTCACCTGCATCTGGCATTTCTTTCCATGTTATCCCTCCCCGACCTCCCCACCCCCACTGCTGTCCCTCCCTTGGCACCTCTGGCAACAGACCCCAGTGTATGCTGCTCCCCTCCCTGTGTCCATGTGTTCTTATTGTTCAACACCCGCTTATGAGTGAGAACATGTGGTGGCTGATTTTCTGTTCTAGTGTCAGTTTGCTGAGGATTATGGTTTCCAGATTCATCCATGTCCCTACAAAGGACACAAACTCATCATTTTTTATGACTGCATAGTATTCCATGGTGTATATGTGCCACATTTTCCTTGTCCAGTCTATTGTCGTGGGCATTTGGGTTGGTTCCAGGTCTTTGCTATTGTAAACAGTGCCAATATGAACACACGTGTGCATAGAACATACGTCTTTAAAACAGAATGATTTATAATCCTTTGGCTATATACCCAGTAATGGGATTGCTGGGTAAAATGGGATTTCTATTTCTAGTTCCTTGAGGAAGCGTCACACTGTCTTCCACAATGGTTGAACTAGTTTACACTCCCACCAACAGTGTAAAAGTGTTCCTATTTTCTCCACATCCTCTCCAGCATCTGTTGTCTCCAGATATTTTACTGATTGCCATTGTAACTGGCGTGAGGTGATATCTCAATGTGGTTTTGATTTGCATTTCTCTAGTAATCAGTGATGATGAGCATTTTTTCATGTTTGTTGGCCTCATATATGTCTTTTTTGAAAAGTGTCTGTTCATATCCTTTGCCCATTTTGGATGGGTTTGTTTGTTTTTTTCTTGTAAATCTGTTTTAGTTCTTTGTAGATTCTAGATATTAGCCCTTTGTCAGATGGGTAAATTGCAAAAATTTTTTCCCATTCTGTTGGTTGCTAGTTCACTCTAATGATTGTTTCTTTTGCGGTACAGAAGCTCTGGAGTTTAATTAGATTCCATTTGTCTATTTTGGCTTTTGTTGCCAATAGCTTTTGGTATTTTAGTCCTGAAGTCCTTGCCTATGCCTATGTCCTGAATGGTTTTGCCTAGGTTTTCTTCTAGGGTTTTTATGGTGTTAGGTCTTATGTTTGAGTCTTTAATCCACCTGGAGTTAATTTTAGTGTAAGGTGTCAGGAAGGGGTTCAGTTTCTGCTTTCTGCACACTGCTAGCCAGTTTTCCCAACACCATTTATTAAACTGGGATTCCCTCTTTTTGTATTGTTTGGAATAGTTTCAGAAGGAATGGTACAAGCTCCTCTTTGTATGTCTGGTAGAATTCAGCTGTGAACCCATCTGGACCTGGACTTTTTTTGTTTGGTAGGCTATTAATTGCTGCCTTAACTTCAGCCCTTGATATTGGTCTGTTCAAGGTTTTAACTTCTTCCTGGTTTAGGCTTGGAAGAGACCAAGTATCCAGGAATTTATCCATTTCTTCTAGGTTTACTGGTTTATATGCATAGTATTGTTTGTAATAATCTCTGATGGTAGTTTGTATTTCTCTGGAATTGGTGGTGGTATCCCCTTCTTCTTTTTTTATTGCATCTATTTGATTCTTCTCCCTTTTCTTTTTTATTAATCTGGCTTACAGTCTATTTTGTTGATCTTTTCAAAAAACCAGTTCCTGGATTTATTGATGTTTTGAAGGGTTTTTTGTGTTTCTATCTCCTTCAGTTCTGCTCTGATCTTAGTTATTTCTTGTCTTCTGCTAGCTTTTGAGTTTTTTGATCTTACTCCTCTAGCTCTTTCAATTTTGATGATAGAGTGTGGATTTTTGATCTTTCCTCACTTCTCTGGTGGGCATTTATTGCTATAAATTTCCTTCTAGACACTGCTTTGAATGTGTCCCAGAGATTCTGGTATGCTGTGTCTTCCTTCTCATTGGTTTCAAAGAACATCTTTATTTCTGCCTTCATTTCATTGTGTATCCAGGCGACATTCAGGAGTAGGTTGTTCAATTTCCATGAAGTTATGTGGTTCTGGGTTAGTTTTTAAATTCTGAGTTCTAATTTGTTTGCCCTGTGGTCTGAGAGACTGTTTGTTATGATTTCCGTTCTTTTACATTTGCTGAGGAGTGATTTACTTCCAATTATGTGGTCAATTTTAGAGTAGGTACAATGCAGTTCTGAGAAGAATGTATATTCTTTGGATTTGGGGTGGAGAGTTCTGAAGATGTCTATTAGGTCTATTTGATCCAGATCTGAGTTCAAGTCCTGGATATCCTTGTTAATTTTCTGTCTTGTTGATCTAATATTGACAGTGGAGTATTAAAGTCTCCCACTATTACTGTGTGGGAGTCTAAGTCTCTTTGTAGGTCATTAAGAACTTGCTTTATATATCTGGGTGCACCTGTATTGGGTGTGCATATATTTAATATCGTTAGTTCTTCTTGATGCATTGATCCTTTTACCATTATGTAATGCCCTTCTTTGTCTCTTTTGATATTTGTTGGTTTAAAATCAATTTTATCCGAGACTAGGATTGCAACTTCTGCTTTTTTTTGCTCTCCATTTGCTTGATAAATCTTCCTTCATCCCTTTATTTTGAGCCTATGTGTGTCCTTGCACATGAAATGGGTTTCCTGAATATAGCACACTGATGGGTCTTGACTTTTTATCCAATTTGCCAGTCTGTATCTTTTGATTGGGGGAATTTAGCCCATTTACATTTAAGGTTAATATTGTTATGTATGAATTTGATCCTGCCATTTTGATGCTAACTGGATGTTTTGCCCATGAGTTGTTGCATTTTCTTCATTGTGTCAATTGTCCTTACCATTTGGTACATTTTTGGAGTGGCTGGTACTGGTTGTTCCTTTTCTTGTTTAGTGCTTCTTTCAGGAGCTCTTGTAAACCATGTCTGATGGTGACAAAATCTTTCAGCTATTGCCTGTCCATAAAGGATTTTATTTTTCCTTTGCTTATGAAGCTTAGTTTGGTTGGATATGAAATTCTAGGTTGAATGTTCTTTTCTTTAAGGATGTTGAATATTGGCCCCCACTCTCTTCTGTCTTGTAGGGTTTCTATGGAGAGATCCACTGTGAGTCTGATGGGCTTCCCTTTGTGGGTAACCCGACCTTTCTCTCTGGCTGCCCTTAGCATTTTCTCCTTCATTTCAACCCGGTGAATCTGACGATTATGTGCCTTGGGGTTGCTCTTCTTGAGGAATATCTTTGTGCTGTTCTCTGTATTTCCTGGACTTGAATGTTTGCCTGCCTTGCTAGGTTGGGGAAGTTCTCCTGGATAATGTCTTGAAGAGTGTTTTCCAGCTTGGATTCATTCTCTCCATCACATTCAGGTACACCTATCAAACGTAGATTAGGTCTTTTCACATAATCCCATATTTCTTGGAGGCTTTGTTCATTTCTTTTTACTCTTTTTCTCTATTCTTGCCTTCTCATTTTATTTTGTTCAGTTGATCTTCAATCTCTGATATCCTTTCTTCTGCTTGGTTGATTCAGCTACTGAAACTTGTATATGCTTTGCTAAGTTCTCGTTCTGTGTTTTTCAGCTCCATCAAGTCATTTATATTCTTCTCTAAGCTATTTATTCTAGTTAGCATCTCAGCTAACCTTTTTTCTAGGTTCTTAGTTTCTTTGTATTGGGTTAGCACATGTTCTTTTAGCTTTGAGAAGTTTGTTATTACCCACCTTCTGACACCTGTTTCTGTCAATTCATCAGATTCATTCTCCATCCATCTTTGATCCCTAGCTGGTGAGGAGTTGTTATCCCTTGGAGGAGGAGAGACATTCTGGTTTTTGGCGTTTTCATCCTTTTTGTGCTGGTTTCCTTGCATCTTAGTGGCTTTATCTACCTGTGTTCTTTGTAGTTGGTGACTTTCGGATGGGGTCTCTGAGTGGTAGTCCTTTTTGTTGATGTTGAAGCTATTTCTTTCTGTTTCTTAGTTCTCCTTCTAACAGTTGGGTCCCTGTGCTATAGGACTGCTAGAGGTCCACTCCAGACCCTGCTTGCCTGAGGGATCACCCACGGGGGCTGCGGAACAGTAAGGGTTGCTGCCGGTTTCTTCTTCTGTTATCTTCATTCCAGAAGAGTACCCACCAGATGTTGGCCTGAGCTCTCCTTTATGAGGTGTCTCTTTGGGTATACGTTGGTCGAGGAGCTGCTTGAGGAGACAGTCTGTCCCTTATAGGAGCTCAAGTGCTGTGCTGGGAGCTGTGTTGTTCCGTGCAGAGCTATTGGGCAGGTACCTTTAAGTCTGCTGCAGCAGAACTCATAACTGCCTCTTAGGTGCTCTGACCTAAGAAGGTCAGCTTTATTTATAAGTGCCTGATGTGCTGCTGCCTTTTTTCAGAGATGCCCTGCCCCACACTGTCTAGACTAGTAGTCTAGTCACAGTTTGCCAGCAGAGATGTTGCTGAGCTGCCACAGGCTCTGCCCAGTTGCTGTGTGAAGTGCCTCAGTAGTGGCAGATGCCCCTCCCCTGCACTGAGCTGTACCGTCCTGGGTCCAGCTGTGCTTGCTGCGAAACTCTCAATCCAGAGCATTTCAAATTTCTTGTTTTGTTGGGGTGGTACCCGCCGAGCCAGATCACCTGGCTCCCTGTCTCAGCACACTCCCTTTCAGTTGAATGGGCAGCTCTGTCTCCCAGGCATTCTAGGCATGAGTTGAAATGGCTGGCTGCTCAGATTTGTGTAAGTTGCTGTGCCCCAACCCACTGCACCAGCCGTGCTGAAAACTCATGGTGCTTTTTGGCCTGGGAATCTCCTGGTCTGTGCTCAGTGAAAACTTGTTTGGAAATGTGGTGAGCACTCACCCTCTGCATTGTTCTTGCTGGGAACTGAATTCCAGAGCTGTTCCTATTCAGCCATCTTGGATCCTCCCCCAACACTGTTCTTATCTTCAAAAGCCTAATTGTCTAGGGGAAGAGACACTGACACATAACAGACCTTATAGTCTTTAGGTACAATAATTGGAATATGAGCTTGTGTATTCTATATATAACAAGAAGGGAAATGCAGTATAGCTTGGGAATGTGAGAATGGCCTTTGGATAGAAGTCATGTCCAAGCTGAATATTAACAAAAGAATATTAAGAAAAGAATAGGTTTTTGATAGGTGACACTACATATTCAACATCTAATAAGTTGCAGCAGTAGGATGCTTTGAGTTATTGAGAGTAATACAAAATATTTGCTGCCCCTTTTCAACTAATGAGTTTAGCTGAGCCACGGAAATATTAGGCATAACTGTGATTGGTAGTTCAGCCTTATCTTTAGTACCATCCTAAGCAGATTTTCTAATTCCATTCCCCCTTTTTTTTTTTTTTTGAAACAGAGTCTTGCTCTGTCACCAGGCTGTAGTGCAGTTGCACAATCTTGGCTCACTGCAACTTCTGCCTCCCGGATTAAAGCAATTCTTCTGCCTCAGCCTCCCGAGTAGCTGGTATTGCAGGTGTGCACCACCACACCTGGCTAACTTTTGTATTTTAGTAGAGGTGGGATTTCCCCATATTGGCCAGGCTGGTCTCGAACTCCTGACTTTGTGATCTGCCTGCCTCAGCCTCCCAAAGTGCTGGAATTACAGGAGTGAGCCACCACCCCCAGCTAAAACATTCTCTTTTTTTTGAGAAGGAGTATTGCCTGTTGTTCAGGCTGGAGTACAGTGGTGTGATCTCTGCTCACTGCAACCTCTGACTCCCGGGTTCAAGTGATTCTCCTGCCTTAGCTTCCCCAGTAGCTGGAATTACAGGCATGTGCCTCCATGCTGGCAAATTTTTGTATTTTTAGTAGAGACAGGGTTTCATCATATTGACCAGGCTGGTCTCAAACTCCTGATCTCATGATCTGCCCACCTTGGCCTCCCAAAGTGCTGGGATTACAGATGTGAGCCAACACATATCATCCATTTTCTCATTTTTTTTAGGCCCTTCTATCCACCCTGAAGCATAATGTTTTCCAGTTGTCCAATGAGGCTTTCCAGGAGAGTCTCTTGGTCTTCCAGGTAGGGGCTTCCTTCCTCTCTTAGGCTACAGCAACATTTAAACATTTGTAGCTACAACTCTTTCATTGAATGATTTGTACTTGGTAGGATATAAATATAAAGGAGCTTGATTTTTCCCCACCATGTCTATTATAAACACTTTCTGATGTGTGATTTATTTCCACCTATGGATACTATCCTGGGCTGGTAGCTTTTATAACCACTTTTATTTTTATTATATGACCACCTTATCCAGGCCATTGGGAATTCTAGTACATTTGTTTCTCAGTAGACATGAGAGATTGGTTCCAGGACCTCCTGTGGATACCACAATCCACAAGCAAGTTCCTTATGTAGAATAGTGTAGTATTTTCATATCACCCACACTTTATTGCACATCCTTCATTATACTTTATTAATTTTATTTTCTGTTTTTTTAGAGACGGGGTCTGTTGTTAGGGCTGGAGTACAGTGGCACAATCATAGCTCACTATAACCTCCTCCCATATACTTTAAATCATCTCTAGGTTATTTATAATACAAATACAATGTAAATAGCTGTTATACCATATTATTTAGGGAATGGTGACAAGAAAAAAATCTGTACATGTTCAGTAAAGATACATTTTTTCCCCCAAATATTTTCAATCTGAGGTTGGTTGAATCCATGAATGTGGAACCCATAGATAACTGAAGGCTGATTGTATAGTCTAAAACTAAAATTTTATTTTTTTTATCCAAATTAAAACTCATTCCTCTAAACTGGATCTGATTTCGGCTTGATCTGCTTGTTTCCCTCTGACCTTTCATTTCTCTTTTCCTACATTACTCTGCTGACTCTGGTTACTCTAGGTTTGGGGTGGGAAAGAAGTAAAGGCAGAAAGTCTTTTTCTTGACTTAGATATTGTTGCCTCATAGGCTTAACAATAGTCTAAATGTTGTTTTTTTCATGAAATATTTTCTTTTTTTGAGGTGGGCTCTCCAAACTGCAGGTTCTCTGATGTGCGCAATGCTTCACTGGCTGACTCCTTATGATTTCTTTTAACCCTGGATTTGGGTGACTTACTCTGTATAGACTTACTTTTGAAATGGCCTTACTTTTCCAAGTAGCACTTTTGGGTAGGGTTCCTTTTAAGACAGCATAAGAAGGTTACTTCTCATAGGGTCTAACTAGGTCAAATGTGGATGTTCTATATTTGCTCTGTTATGGGTGGGAGTTTAGTTTGCTCCTGCTGTAGCGCATCTCCTTTTACTCTCTCTCAGAGTCATCTCTTTCACAGTCTTTACATTTTTTTCCAGGTACAAATCAAGGACAGTCAAGGTGTCTTTCAAATTTCAGGGGACATGGTCAAGCCCTCTACGTGGTTCTTTTGATGTGACCGTCACTTCACTTAGCAGGACTGCATACTAACAACTCTGTAAATCTAACTTCCAGCCTCCCCTTGTACACTGTTGATGAGGATGACGAACTAAGAATTGTGAAACTGAATTTACAATCTCTAAGTATATCTTAGTGTATACGGTGATGTGTCACCAAACATCCAGGACAACAGGCATGTTGTGTTTTTTTAAAAGAAGTGATAGACAACTATGTTCGCAAACAATCAATTTGATTCATATGTTATAGCAAAATTGTGTAGATAGAGACTGCACACCAAAGTGAAAACCTTTCTGGAAGTAGATATTAAGATTTTAAAGTGTTATTTTTACCATGTGTTGGGGCCAACTTGCTCCCATGGAACACATTTCCTTTTTTTTTTTTTTTTTTTAAAAAAAAAAAAAAAAAAA